>JANIJI010000011.1:1145000-1312500 GCA_024500535.1 Leptonema lineaticorne | reverse complement strand
AATTTTATTTTTGTAATTAATATAATTTTCGTGAATATTTTATATTTTTGATATTTTATCAATATTATATTTTTATATATGGTAAGTATGTTCATAAAATATATATACAAGTATATTTAATGAATTAAACGAATTTTACCTAATAATTTTAGGTTCTAATCATGTTTTTTTTTAATGTTAAATTATATGGTTGATTCTAAAATAAAGTAATTAAATAATAATATGAAAAATGATATATTTTATAATGTTACAATGTAATATATTGGAATCATTTTAAACATTTTACAATTTTACAACTTTTCAATTTTCCACATTTCTTCTAATAGTCTAACAATCTATGACCTCAATTGCATTTAGATATGAAAAAGTTATTCTTATATTATAGAAAAAAATATGAATAAAATTTCATGAATAGTTACTGTACAAAAACTGATTATTATAGAAATAATCTAGAATTTTCTCATTTACACGTAAGGGCGAAATCGATTTTTTCACAGATTCATTCTCATATCAAACGAATCAACAGCAAATTATTTATGACGATATTATGCAATTTGAAACTAAAGCGAACCATTTTCCAAACGAATTGAATAAATTAATCGAATTTCGATTACGTTTATAATACACACACACACACACACACACACACACACACACACACACACATATATATATATATATATATATATAATATATACATAATTCGTTCGCGTATGTCTGTTTGTGTGTTTGTATACGTTTCGTTCATACATAAAAAATTATATAATTTCGCGGTATTCATGAATCTTTATGTGACTCGTGAAAAAGTGGCGTATATTGTTCAATGCGAACCGCGCAATAACAACATTCATCGTAATAAAGCATAATAATGACGTACATAAATATCCTTTTTTATGTATTACCGAAGGGCCTAAATGCGAAAGAATGGCTTCCGAATGTCGACCTGCACCGCCCTTCACCCGCCCTTTTTTATTCGCCCAATAATATCATCCCTTGGACCCTTTGATTTCCGTCTTTTTTTTGTTTTCAATTTTAAAATTTCGTTTCGTTCGATTGATTTAACGCGATATGTATGTAAATCGAAATCGAGCGGATTATCAACAATATAGGCTTATGTTTTCGTTTCAATTTGAAATTTTCACGAATGAAAACGTTATGTTTATATATATATATATATATATATATATATATATATATATATATATATATATATATATATATATATCAAATTCGATTTTTAATAGATAAAAAATAAATATCAAATATAGATAAATATAATTAACATGAACATTATTAAAGTTATTTTATTATTTTAAATACAATAACTTATACTAAGAATATTAATGTCAGTAATGTAGTTAACGTATTTTATATGATATATTGAATTTCTACATTCATATTAAATCTGTGATAAATCTTTATATTTAATATTTTGAGAACCATTTATAATGGATGTCTTCTAAGATTTCCAGTATACGCTTATTTTTTTTCAGAGATTGAATCGTCAGTTATATATTATATAACAGTATTATAAACTTACGCGTACAGGTTGACTAAAAAAAATCAATATTTTATTTATTATATTTAGTAAATTATTATTTAAATATATTTGATGTATTTTCATAGTTTATCAATTGTAATATTTTAAATGTATCATTTTAAAAAATAATGTTTTTTTTTATTATGACAGGTTATAGGGGTATTTTGTATTTATTATTATTATTATTATTATACCCCTTATCTTAGTCCATTTGAAGGATCCCTGGCGCGCTCGCTGACAAACAACTTTCAAAACGATAATAAACAGAAAAGACATACAACGGTCAGCTCAACAGCAAACAAGACAAATAGCTGGGCTTACTCCGATGGGGCGAAAACGAAAATAAAAAAAAGAAAAATAATAAAGAAAAGTAAAATAAAAGAAACTGGGGGGTGAAAAGCTAAGGGAAGAAAAGAAAAAATATTTTTGCCGATCGAGCGTTGAATAAGCTTCGATTCTATGATATAATCGTTCTACGATAAGATATCTTCATTTGACCGATTGAAAACGACGAAATTATTTTTATACCAAATAAGATATAAAAATAATATTTTACAATAGAAAATGTTGTAAAAACCTAATGTTGAATCATTATATATGACTATTGAATTTCAAATCAATTATTAGAAAATGAATCGCAACGTATAAATTACGATTAAATGAAGCGTTGATTACGACTAAATATCCGTCACATTATTTAGATTTTGTCCGATTAATTGATCATTTGCGATTGAGGTTCGTCCGACATATTTATATAGAATCGTTTTATTATATTTTGCGATTGGTGCAAACGCCGCTTTATATTTATATGTCGCTTCTAGTTCTATTGTGTTTTAAATTCAAATGTCACATTTGCCGAATCGAATTCACAAAGTACAAAACTTGAGTAGTTTGATATATATATATATATATATATATATATATATATTTATATATATATATATATATATATATATTTATATATATATATATATATATATATATATATATATATATATTTATATATATATATATATATATATATATATATTTATATATATATATATATATATATATATTTATATATATATATATATATATATATATATATATTTATATATATATATATATATATATATATATATATATATATATATATATATATATATTTATAAAAGTATTTAGTCTGATTTTTTTAATTTGAAACGATCGGTTTTTGTTTTTTGATTTTCGTAAAAGATTGTAAATGTAAAAATAATAATATTTGTATCAGATTCAAGTGGGTCTCATTGAAATTATATAATTAAAAATTTACTTAAAAAAAGATTAAAATTGATAATTAAAAAGTTTATTTTGGTATTAATATAAAATATAGGAATATTTTGAATTATAATAAAAAAAATGTTTAATATCAATTTTTTTCTTAATATTCAAAGATCTTCTTATCATTTTTTATGAATATTATAAAAAAGGATTAATTTAAGAAAATATGTTTATTTTAATTTGAAATATATAATATTATAACAGGTTTAACAGTAAAGATTATAAATTTTATATAAAAAACAATTATAATAAATTACTTGATTCTCAGTTAGAGTTGTTATATTATTTTTTTTAAGTAAAATTTTTTGGCACACTATATTATTTAGTTAAGTTTAGTAGTTTCAATAATATTACTTACATACTATGCATATAAATTACTTTTTACAGCAAAATTCGAAAATCGATATGGAGAAATTAATCGGACCATTTCAACGCCGAAAGTATAAATCGAGTTGGAATAAATTGAAACGCAAACTATTTTTCAGGAAATTAATAGCGGTTAAGAAATTATAAACTGCACTGATATATATATATATATATATATATATATATATATATATATATATATATATTAGTATATATATTTTTACTGAAAATCGTTTTGTATTGTGATTTTGTAACGTCATGGGTCACGCAACGAATTCGACTCGAGGTTATTTTTTTCTCCTAACATTGAATGGGTCAACGAGGAATTCTTTTGACTCGGAAAACGTTTTCTCAAAACGTTTACTGTTACAATTACTGTACCTTACAAACTGAAGAGGGGGGAGGGGGTGGAAAAAGAAGCAACACTTTTCACAAAGAAAAGCCGAAAAGTGTGGCGAAAAAAAATAAATAAAATAAAGGGCGGCAACTGTTACGGCAATGGGGGGGCGGTCCAAAGATAGGGAAACCTTTGTCCGATTCTTGTTGCATGATTGTGCAATATTTTATACTTATATATATATATATATATATATATATACACACACACACACATACACATATATATATATAGGGGGTTTGGGGGTAGATTTTATAGTTTTGTTGGGGTGTCGGTTCGTGTTTGACGGTGGAAAACCCCCAAATTGCCCCGAAGTCGATATTCGGTCTACAATGGGTGTGTTCGTGTGCGAATTTAACCATTTGACAATGGACACAACGGCATAAGTTTCCTTTAACGCACACACCCGTATAGAAAGGTTAAGATGTTATTACATGACACCGAATTTCGAGAAAATTTACATAATACCATTAAAATTCCCGGATCTATTCCCCACCTCGGTTGAAGTTAAACACTTGTGACGTTAACGTAGGTGGGCGTTACGTTTGCTTAGTTCTTCATTGGTCATGTGAGGTATTTTATTTATTTATTTATTTTTCTAATATACATTTTATATAAAAGATATGTGTATTATATATTTATTGATATATCAGATTTTATCGACAGGAATTTAAACTTAAAAATTGTACAGAAAATAATCACACTTAAAATAAAATAAACGAAAAATAATAAATTCAAATTAATTGAAATGACGATTATAGAAAAAATATTAAATTTAAAAGTATATCTAATAAAATTATAGTGAAAAGTATGGTATATCATGTATGTATGGCAAATCATGTATGTATGGCAAATCATGTATGTAGTAATAAGTTGAACTTCAGTATAACAGGGGTCTATGTTTTGAGATGTAAAGATTATTTAAGTTGAAAATGTAAAATGTAAAAATAAAGTAGAATTTAACGTAAAAAAAATTCAATAACATGACCATTATTTTTATAATAAAAAGGAGGACTTGGTGAATGATTGCTTTTCGAAAAAAAGAACACGATGAGAATGGTTGAATAGATTTTTATATTGTAGAAAAAGCCGTAATAATTTAAATAACTACAAAAAAACGTCCTCCGTCTTAAAATCTGTGTAAATACGAAAATTTACCAAAACAGTGACACATTTCTAAAAGTAGGACGAATGGTCACCATAATATATTATTACATATTTTAAAATGAAAGACAAAAATAATGTGGCTGATCATCTTAATATTCATATAATTTACTATATAATATAATAATACAAAAAAGTTTTTTTTAAGAAAATTCAATTAAAATTGATTACAAGTCAATCCGTAATCGAAGAACGTGTAATTGTAAGGTTTGAATTATTTTGATGCTTTTAAATAGAAGCACAATAATAGAATTAGATCTCAAAATTCAATGTTTGTAAAACAAATAAACTATTCACTGAGCCAAAATAGATTTAACTCAAAGTGTTCGTTAGTCGTATATTGTTTCTGTTACTATTTATGTTACGTGTCACCGCAATATAAATAGTATCACAACTTATAATTTTAATATTAAAAATAAAATTGATATTTTAATATATTGTAATAATTTTATTATGATATATAAATTAAAATTATTTATATTTTTTACTTATTATTTGTATGAAAAAATAATGATAAAATATATATATCAGAATAAAACTGGAAACTACTTCGTAATCGTGTTATAAAATCGTACAGAAACACGTATTTCGATGAAGCGCACTATATTTCATGTTCACCCTGTGCCGTCCGCTAATAATAATACCATATAATGAAAGAAAAAGTTTTGGGAACCCTCGTCAAGCGTATTGTGTTTCTCCAAGTGTTCCCGTAGCCGGCGAATTTGAGCGATGATCGCTTAATACGTAGAATGCTACGACGTGAAACATAGTTTTATTTGTTGTTTGTTCTCGAAACGTTTGTTCTTTGTTGTTTTTGCCATATATTGACTGTTAATTAACGTCCCGTTTTAATCCCGTTTCGCTCGTCGTTTTTTTTATTTAGGTTAATTAAATTCTTTATTTTTAAACGGTATTTAATATAATTGTTGATTTAGATATGTGTATCTGAAAATTTGATAATTTTATTAACGCGATTATGTTTGACCTACTTTAATATGATAAATCAATATAAAGTTAAAAAGTGTATTTTGGTATCTTAATGAATAATATCTGCGATAGTATAGTTTATTTTGTATTTATTATATAAATATTCAGGTTATGTAATTATTTTATATTTTAAGATTAAAAATTAATTTTTCTTTATGCGCAACAGGTAAGGATTAGAACTTTTGTTCGAATATATTTTTATTTTCCATTTACGAAAAAATATTACTTATATACTATGTGAAATTAAATATATTAACAGAAATCTGAAAACATATATTTTTATATATATGTTTTGAAGGCTCTAATTTAAAAAAAATATATATATATATTAATACAATATAATGAATCCTATAAGAAAAAAAACTATTACGCTTTAAGAAAGCCTAGAAAGTCATCGAGTTATTTAATATATAATTATTAAATTACAATAAAAAAATTGCTGTAATATAATATTATATAATAAGAACCGTAATAAAATTACGAAATTTTCACATTATTTATATATCTTTTTTTTTCATTCGAGAAAGAGAGAAAAATTTTCCAAATCGTATAATTTAAATTCGCGAGTATATTTTTTTCTGTCGGGAAGAGAAATTATTAAAATAAAATAAATATAAAAAAATATGAAAGAAAACACATAGAATGCGCATAATTTGTTTGTATTTGAAAGCAATATATTTTTCGTAAATAAATGTAATATATAAAGCAAACAATATTACTCGGTATTCTGATGTAAATATTTCATTTGTAATAAAATATGCGCTTCTTCTACATTTTTACAAAGCTATATGAATTATATATATATATATATATATATATATATATATATATATATATATATATATATATATATATATATATATATATATATATATATATATATATAAGAAACATATATGAAGTGTACTGAAGTCAGCCTAAATATTTTTTATGACATAAATAAAGAGGTTCATATTCGAATATTATATGCTTTATGTTACCGAATAAGAATTTTGTTATAGTGCAATTAAAATCGTGTTATACGAATGTGCGATTAAATATATTCATTTTTATTTTCATATGAAGCTATTGAAATATACATAGTATTATTTATTATAAAAAATATTTATGTAAATTGCGTATTAAAAGCATTAAACTCGACATATATAACTCTAAAAAATGGCACTCTTCAGTTATTAATATCGTTGTAAAGTGTTTAGTCGTTGTTTTATTTAAACCGACGAAAATATTATCGAATAACTTCCATTTCGTTAATAATAATAATAATAATAATGAGCGAATTATCGTTCTAAAACAATATAAAATTAGTGGCAATTATTGCTTCGCCCGTTCGCGTTTCACTGAAACAATCTCGATGTTATCCCCCCCCATATAAAGAGTACCGTTTATTAATTGCATCTCGGATGGTAATTAATCCGTTTAACAATGTAACATCAAAGTCGTTAAAATGCTTAGATGTCGTGAACTTTTTCGACGGTTAACCGAACTGTGCGACTTTAATCGCTCTATATATAATACAATATATAATGATATAATATAAAATGAAAATATATATATATATATATATATATATATATATATATATAATTATATAAAGTAAAGTATATATAATTGTTTATCATTTCGCAGTAATTAAAAATGATATACATATTTTTTTCACTGTGTATAATGTTTAACATTAAAATTAGTGAAAGCGGTTTGTCGTTATTGTTAAAAAAGTTGTCTATGAGAATGTATTTTTAAAATTATTATTTTTTATTATGTCCTAAAAGTAGAAATTATGATGGGTAATTATGTTTTATTTGTACTTATAGTAATACTGTTTTATTAATACAGGTTTTATGATATTATTTTAAGTATTTTCTGGAGATTGAAAATGAATCGAAGATAAATCTACAACGATGATTGATCAAAATCTTTACTAGTTGAATTATATAATATATATTAACATAATTTGAATATAAAGTATGAACATAATTTGAATTATAAAGTTGAAAAATATAAGTGTCTGTGATGCACTTTTAATTTTTTTTTAATATTACAGTATCTCTTTGCTACTTCGTATGAGGTTTGTTTAACGCGAAATTGCTATTTTGTAGTTATTCAAAAAAAAATATTAATTTAAAATATTTATTGCGGTATTTCCATTATTTCTCGGGTTTTTAGTGAGTACTCATATCGTATTTTTAAAATATTGCTTAGGTTTAAAAATTAAAATATTCTTAATATATATATATATATATATATATATATATATATATTCTATAAGTGTATGAGAAGGGTTTATAAAGACTTGAATTACTAAAATAATGTATGATTATTTAAATAAATATAGCGTTATTACTTTGCGCATTATCACTTTTTTAGGTGGTCTTGGAAATATATATATTCGCGATAAATGAAAGATTATCTTATATTATGTAATGTTACTAATATTGAAGCTTTTTGAAATATTTAACGTCGTTTTTTATTGAAAAGAAAATATGTAACATTATTTAATATAATAATATTACGTGTACACATATATAGAGAATAATCTGAAATAATAGAAATACTTATAATAATTAAATCAAAAATTTGCGAATAATATAGTTATATTTCCGAAACAACAATATTATGAAATGTTAAATAATGGATTTATTTTGTCAACGATAGCACGTAGTAGCGCGGTGAAATTGAATTACCGGTTTTCACACCGACGGAACACGGAAGTTAACAACAATTTTGTCTACACGGGGATGCATTGTGAAATCGTGCAAAGTCTTAATTAAAATTATAAGTTGGACGACGAAAACTTCCGGTTCGTATTCAGGTAAACGGATTTACTACACCGATTTTATATTCATGCTGTGTAGTGATTCAATAACTTATTTTATACGCAATTTTAAAATATTTTATTAAAAAAAATAGATTTTTCTTTCGAGTAAAAGAGTCGACACGTGGGTGATTCGAAATTTCGAATTCCACAAGTTTCAGTCCCTGAAACATAAATAAACAAAGAACAAATCAAATATTTTTCATGATGTTCTTTATACGGAAACGTGTTTATGTTCGCGCAAAGTATCACGTATGCGAAACTTTTCGATACGATGTAAATATGAAAGTTCACCCCAGTTTTGAATTGTTTCGTTGGGTGTTATACGCCAGTTGCCAGAGGTTGTCAATTGATAAAACGCACACCGATGCGAAATTAACTGAAACTCAATTACTTTTAAGCAAACTTCAGAAAAATACAGAAACGACACGACTTTGTTTACAGGGGTTGCAAATATAATAAATTATAAAATTTCGACTTGCAGGAAAACATTTTTTATTCACTTCGTTCTGCTACTTATGTTCGTTTTATTTATGAAAAAGGGGAGAAAAAAATGCAAATAAATAGATATCATGGCATACGACACGTATAAAAAATCAATTTTGATTCATCTAATAACAATATACTAATTAATTTGTCACTAAAAATTGTATTTTATTTTTTGATGAATTATCGTAAAAATGTTCAATAAAATATTTATTTAATTAATTTTCTTTGAAAATATTTTGATGTATTATATAAATTAATAGAAGAAGCGATGTAAATGATATTGTGCTACATAACATCGACCTGTCTACCACAAGTAAACGAACATGTGCTTTACCACCAAACAACCACAGATTTCTAATTATACATATATAAAATTAAAATAGTATATTTTAGTAATGTCAATATCAATGTTATTAATTATATCAGTGATGGAAATTGAGTTGCAAATGATGATTTTAGTATTAAATGTTATTATAAAAGTGATATGCAATATGAAAACTTTTATTTTTTTTAAATTTTATTCAGACGAGTTTCAAATATGGAAAAATTAAGGAAAAAAAGATTTTCAGTGCAATATCTGCTTTCATTTTGGCAACGAGATGTTTTGCAATATGCCGAATCAATATTTAAACCACGTCAGTGTTGTGAATTGCCTGAAAATCTGAAAAAAATATTTCAGTAAATTTTGTGGTATATCAGATTTTTAAGTTTCATCGAGCGATATCTGTTTTGTTTTCATTGTTTGACCGGTTGCATAAAATACGATTTCATGAACGGAATTTAAATTTTGTGTTGTTTATATTTAATGTTGATCGATTTTCTTATATAACCTGTTGTATAATTTATATAAATAAAAATTGAAATTATATTTTAAATAAATATTATGCTAAAAAATAATTAAAATACAGACATTATTAATTAGTTTTGGAAGGAATAGTGATAATAGCGAAGTGAAAGTATTTTTAAATTAATTGGGTATTATTTTTCATTAAAAATATTTTTTCAATATTTTATAATTAAATTGTTATATAAGTAATTTTTTTCAAATCGATTATACGATCGTGCAAAATATTAATTTTAATTAATTACTTATACATAAGACTTATTATATATATATATATATATATATATATATATATATATATATATTATATATTTATATATATATATATATATATATATATATATATAAGTTTAGATTTTATCTAACGGATTTTCGAAGTACAATAAGCAAAAACAAATCTCGCTTATCGGGCAGTTTATCGAAGAAAAGTTGGACGGTTTGTTTAAATAACGGTTCATTCGGAATCGCAATAAAATCGACAAATATTCACGGTCTGTATATTTTAAGAATAATCTTAAAAAAATATATATTTTCATAAAAAAATATTATTATAATAAACATTTTTCGTAAAATTTGACGTTGACGACATAGTATTTTTGTAGATTGTGATAATGTCTCTTTTTATTATTATAATATTAGTTAAAATTCCAAATGTTATTAGATTTAATTTTAATTAATATAATGAAAATTTATAAATAGGAATATGAGAAAATTTTTTCTGTCAGTTTTTATATTTGATAACAAATATAAATTAATATTGTCGAATATTTGTGATAATTATAATTATAAATATTTTATCTAACGACCGATTTTGTAGTTTGCTATTTAGAATTATTGTTTTTTAGTGATTTTTTATAATCCAATTTAAGACGATTGTTTACAATAATATCATATTTAGGACTTAAAGTCTATAATTAAATATATTTGGTGACAATTTTATTAAACACTTTTCATTTTATTAAATTTGCATCAAAATATATTTTTGAAATTTAGCAGAATTATTCTCAATATTTAAAAAAGCAATAATACAACTTTCATTTCATTTACAAATTCTTAATTTAAAACTATATATATTTAAACGGTTTATGAAAATATTTTAAATATCATTTTTAAACGATCGCCGCTTTTCATAGATTACACAACACGCGACAATGCAATAACAACGACGAATAATAAACAATATTATGTTGTTGATGTTTTCGTTTAATTTTTTCCATAATATAATCACGAAAAAATATTTTTTTTTCATCTGAAAGATCTCATTGTTTTTTTTTCTCCGTCCAAAAAACAAAATGGCCGCCCACTGAGCTTTTTCTTCGCGACTTGTCACCGACTCGGGAAGGAGAGCTTTTCGCGGCTTTCACCGGGAATTATTTTTGAAAGTGAGAGAAAACCACCCGTTTTAAGGGTGGAAGTTTTGACAGTTCATTATGCTGGATTTTTTTCTCACGTGTCGTTAATCATTGCCGCTGGAAAGCGACGAAAGTGACGGTCGCTTTCATTGTATCGCCAGACTGAATATTCGCCGTGTTTGCCGTTAAGGCTGTATAAAATCATCTTTGTACGACGTAATCCTATTGAGCGTTGCTCGCGCTCCGGTTGAAATTCAATTGGATTCCCCTGGTTAAATCTGATATGACTCAATGTACGACATGTTTTTCAACTACGAGATTTAAATATGAAAATCGCATATACGACGTCTAAAATATGTTTCGTAAGAATTTATTATACATATATATATATATATATATATATATATATATATATATATATATATATATATATATATATATATATATATATATATATATATATATATATATATATATATATATATCAGTCGGTTTTCAGATTGGAATTTTTGAAGGAGCATGTTAGAATTTTTCTATTAGATCTACGTTTGAAAATTTAGGAAATATTCATATCTTATATATAACAGTTTTTTTGATAATATCTTATGTTTTTTCGATTTTTTTGTTATATGGGATAAAGAGCTGAACGTTGACTGGGATCACATGAAGCAAGATTTATGTCTTTCAGATGGGGTTTTGCAGATGTTAATTTATTATTTATTTTATTATAATATTTGTTTTTGTATAAATATCATTTAGTTTCTATTTCAAATTACTTCGATAACCATTGTTTCGATTAAAAATTGTGTTAGTTCTAACTGTATCAAATCTGATTTATCTTGTGATTATGTTAGTACGAATTGTATATATTAAAATTTATAATAGAAAAAATACGTCTTTATAAATTATTGATTCTGCGGCTGAATTTTAAGAATTTAGTATATTTGATAATGTTGACAATGTGGTAATGTTTCAGAAATTAAATATAAAAAGTGGATGAAATTTGAATAATATTATCTGATACTGGAAAGAATAATTGTTATAGTTCTGGCACAATAAGAGTTTTAATATTTTGGCTCAGTAATATACTTTAGTATTTTTAAAGGTTTTAAGCATTTAAAAATGACGTATATTAATTTAAAAAAATACGTCTATATTGGAGGACTCTAAATATAAATTCCAATATCAAAGATAGTAAGATCTTCAAATGTAATGAGTAAGCTATTCGAGATGTGATAGTTTAGTCTCGATTTAATTAAAGTGCATTACTTGAAGTTACAGTTAAAATGAATGAAGTTCGGTTAAATCAGACATAACAAATATTTGAAGTATTTATTATTGAAATAAAATATTTTGATTTTATTTAAATGTAATTTTATAAATAAAAATTTATTGAAAATATACCAATGACTTCAAGATTTACAATAATTTCAAGATTTACAGGTTTATCTGTATTAAATAAATTAAATATTAATAGTTTATATAAATAAGATAATCTTGCGAAATATTTTGCAAAATTGAAAAAGATAAGAGAAGATACTATAGGGGTTTATTGCTATACTGTAGCAGATGGTTGATTAAAAAAAAAGGAATCTAAAGATATTTTGGGTGTTCTAAATATATTTTACGTGATATTATGGGGGGTATTTTGAAACTATATTCATTTATATAGGTCAGTGTTCCTCTGCGGGATTCGATGGTTCCCCGGCGGATCACATTGTATTTCTGAAAAAAAAAAGAAAAAAATGTAAAATTCAAGACCTCCAAAAATTCCCTAGAAAACTGAGAAAATTCGCCATTTGAATAAAATATTATAGTAGAATATATGAAATACAGCGATAATAAAAGTGAAAAGAATTTATTTTTCATTTTATATTACTAATATATACTATTATTATATAATAAAATGTAATTTTATTTTTATTAGATTCTTATATATATATATATATATATATATATATATATATATATATATATATATATATATATATATATATATATATATATATATATATATATGGTATATATGATATTTAATTATATCCAGGTGTAATTTAAATAATTGAGTGATAACACTTTTATTCCGTAATCTATATATTGTTTATACTTTATATATCGAGTTGAAATTAAAATTAATGTATTTGAGGTTTGAAATATAATAAATGTTTTAAAATAATATTTTTTTGAAAAGAGAAAATGTCAAATATTTTTATTTTTAAATATAAAAAAATTATATAAGAATATTTTTATTAATAAAATATTTAAAAAAATTGAATATTTGAAAATATATTTCATTTATTCATATATTTTATAAATATAATATGCAAATAAAAGATAGTTTTTCGTTGTTTTTTTTGGATACATCAGGTATTTTCAATTCGTGTTACGTAAATAAAACTTATTTTGTTATATATATATATATATATATATATATATATATATATATATATATATATATATATATATATATATATATCTATTTATAAAAAATTTAAGACGATTTAAATAAATAACGTTGAGATTATATAGTTATGTATAAAAATAATTTATGTAATTATGTTAAAAATAATGTTTTATCAATTATTTTTTTAATATTATAATGTTAATATTAAGAGGATTTATTAAGAAAAAAAATACAATTACGAATTAAGGATATAGTTATTTTCTTATATACGTTAATCGTGTACGTCTTTTCGGCTCGCATTTATTTGTTTGTTTATTTGTTTATCTGCGAAAAGATTGATGTCTCACAAAAGAAAACGAAAATGAGAACCGGGCCCTTTTAGCCGTGTGTCCTTTTTAGCCTGTCAGGATTTATATGTAAGCTTTTCTTCGTAAACCTTTTTCGTCGGATTCTCCGAGTTTCACTCTCGGATTCGACGCTTATCTTATGATTTAAATACTCATTTTTCAAACCCTCCGCCATAGCCGCCCTATCAAAGCTCGTAACTTAAAATTTCGCTAAAGGATAAAAGTGTGAGTGCTAAGGGAGAGATAAAAAAAGCGACCTTAGGGGGTGTTTGAAGAAATCGAACAAAGTTGCGGTCGTGTCAAATGATGCAAAAAATACAAAAAAAAAATACAGATAAGTAGCAGTAAAATTTTATTATTTGTTTTTCCAATATATAATCATTTTTTTCTATTTGTTTAAAAAAACTTTTAATGATATCGATTATTTAAGTATTTCACATATACACAATTAATAAAATTTCGAAATCCTCTTTTCTTTTGATGTTTAAAACGAATTTTTCTTGTATATATACTATATACCATATTTGGAGAAATTTTAATTGAAAACATTTTTTTTTATTTTACGTACAATTTATAATCCATATATGAAATACAGTTATATATAACATTATAATTATAATATATATGGTATATATATATATATATATATATATATATATATATTTTGTTATTATAAAAATAAATATAATATTAACAAAAAAAAAACAATAAAATCAATAGTTTAGAACTCGTTAAAATAATAAATAAATGATTTAGAAATATATTCATATTCACATATAAATATAATATTTATTAAAATTCTAATGTAAATTTCGAAATACCATATTTTTATTTATTTATTATTAACAGATATATGGTATAAGATATCGTATATTTAAACTTGGGGTGCGTATTACGATAGTTTCGAACGTTAACCACAAAACCACTATCAATTTTCATTATATATATATATATATATATATATATATATATATATATATATATATATATATATCCAATCATCATTTTTTTACAGAATTATATGTGATATGTATGACAATTTTATTAGTGGCTTATTTCTTTTCAGAGTTGAAATTCTTGTATCAACCTTTTCTGGCAGGCGCTAAAAAAATATCGTGGGGTATATATACTTAGACCCCAAAATTGAACGGATATGTTTTTTTTTATTTAACTTCTAAATTTCTATTTATTACAATAGATCATATCTATATTTTGTAAATGAATCCAAAAATTGTTGAATATTTTCATGAATTTGAAAAATAATTATTGAAAATATGATAGTTTGAAAAATGTACGAAATGAATCGTCTACTTTGCAATTTATTTGCAGCAGTACTGTTGCGCCTATATGATCAATGGATGTTGATGTGAATGAGAAATAGGGATATTTGTAGGTCAAATTGAACCTATAATAAAATATATATGCCAATTAGATGAACTGTATATACCAAGTGTTATGACCAAGAAATGCAATGCAATCACATGCAATTACTAAACGTGTATAAAAAAACACTTTTTGGCTTTATAAAATAAATATAAAAGGAAATATTATGTTTTAAAATATGAAGGATTATTTAAAACATAAAATTCGAACAATGATTGATAAAAAAGTTATCAATCATTTGGGTTTGGCGTCCACTAACGCTCAGGAAAGATTAAAAATAAAATAATCGGATATTCGAAAATAAATTTTTAGTTTGAATATGATTCTATTAATCTTCTATCGTGTAAATTGAAATGAAGAATTAATTACACGATATTATATATATATATATATATATATATATATATATATATAATTGGAATTGTAAAGCACAAAGGAGTACAATTCATTGTCCTTGTTTTATTATTCACGTACACACGTGTACTTCATCACGGTAAGTGCAGTGTGTTGTATATGCGGCGGCAACGGATCGTCTCGGTGGTGCTCAAAGGGTTAAATAGGGATTTCCCTTATGAAATAATTAAGCCTCATAAACAACAAAATAACGCAAACGAGTCAGCCCATTTGTCTAATGGAAGCCGCTCATGAAGCGGCAACGGCGATATTTATATAAAATATACACGCTTTATATTGCCTCCCCCACTTTTTTTGATTTTTTCTCTAACTATATTATGTTTGTTGACAAAATTGATAAAAATGGTAGAATATAGTATTATTTTTTATGTACTTATATATCGAAAACAATGAGTATGTTAAAATACATCCAGAGAGAGAAGTTATATAGAACTATTATGAGTGGAATTATCTACTAAATTATGCAAACGGTCTCTTAAGAAATACATATACTTACCATATATATTTTTATATTATCGAGAAGAATTTTATTTATTTCTATTAGATATTATTATATGATAATTATTCCAGCATTTTTTTTATTCCCCAAAATACTTCTGGAACTCAATATTTGGAATAGTTTTGAGTTCTTGTAGCGTTGAATTTTAATCTTATATATGTTTTTAAAATGATGGTCTTTTAATATTCTTTTTATTAAATATATGGGACTATGTTTAGCGAATATAGAAATTGGGACATTATTAATGTTGTTTTTTTCAATACATCACAAATCCAGTTACAATTTGAATATATTTCGTATGTTCAATAAGTAAATAAATGTAAAAAAAAATCCGTTGTGTGTTAGTATACGCTATAAACTATATTGAATATTTTTTCTCTTTAAATGTAAATTTACATTATTTTTTTGAACTTATCAAATATATAACTATAAATAATATTATTAATATTACAATATAACATATCTATTTTTTAAAGATATTAAGAATATTAATAACAGTACAAATTTATCTATAGAAATGATCATTACGTATACTAAATCAACTGAAACCTAGTAATTATAATATGTTAGTATCATAAGACAGTGAATAGTTGTCCAAAAGGGTTATCTGGTTATACGATGAACTCAATTCCAGATGGAATTTATGAAAACATCAGTTATAATTAATGCAAAGTTTAAATTATACACGTTTCCGACCTCAATATACACTTTATAATATAACATCAAAATACGACAAGCGCGATATTTAATACGATATTATTGAAATTAACCAAAAACGATAAAAAAAAAATAATAATTTGAAATTTATATATATATATATATATATAGTCTAATACATGTATTTTTAACATTGTTTAAATATAAGTTTATTATCGAGTTGTTGATGCTATGTTCTATTTTAAAATGTTATCACTAAGTGGTAAAAGCTCAGATTTACAGAGTTACGCGTTTTATATGCGAGGTTGCATAAGGCTTTAAAATTTATAATCAATCTACATAATATATATATATATATATATATATATATATACATATGTTCATAAAATTTAACGTTCGGCCTCGTATCAAAGTAATAATCGCAAAAATGGCTCGCATCGTTACCTTTATTACCTTTGACGCCGATTGATAATTAAATTCATTCAATCGTGTCGATGATTGAACGATGAATTCTGTCCGTTTATCCGATGAAAAATCGTATATGAATAAATTATTTATAGAGCATATAACATGACTTATAATGTGTATATGTGTGTGTGTGTATATTATATAAAATATATTATATATGTTGTCGGTAAAATCTCGCATCGTATATTGTCAGATTATAAATTTAAAGCATTATGTTGAATTTATATTCGCAAAAGTCAATAATATGTATATATATATATATATATATATATATATATATATATATATATATATATATATATATATGTAATGATGAATATGGTATAATAAAATTTTTGATGTATTTTTATTATCATTATTCGAAATAGTGCCTATGAAAAACGGTACACTATTAAAAATCTTTATTAGATTATTTAAAAAGTACTCAATTTTTCAACGTTTATTTATACATAATATATTTACCATATATTAACGTAACCAATCGTTCTCTTTTTTAAAAGAACGATAAAAACTAATAGACTCATAAATAAAACAATATATAAATAATTCACAATTTTAATATTTCGTCAATTTTGTTCGTTTATATAACAATAAACGAATATATACCGTATGATAATATTATATTTCATATATATAATATGAAAAAAATGATTTGTAGTCGTAAAATTTAACGACAAATGTAAATTATCGATGGGTCAAATAAGTAAGTGTTTTCGCGATAATGAATCCGTAACACTTAAACTCGAACGTAGTTCAAGCTCAGATAAAACGATCTTGTTGACTGTGCGTCTTCTGATGCTTTTGCCAAGTACACACTTCTGATAATTGAATTTTACAATTGAGATCTTATTTTTCTCTCTTTTACAACCCTCCCCTTCGTATTTCCTCCTTCTTCATACACCCGTCGCTTTTCGTGTTTTTCCTTAGAAGCGGACTTTTCCGCCCTTACTTCATCCGGTTTTTTTTTGTAAGCGTGTGATAAATATAGAATAAATATATTTTATTTTAATTTTAATCATTTTGTTTTCGGAATGGGAGTGTATTTTTTTGCAATTTCAACATTTGCTTTTCATTTTCTTCAGCTTTTATTATAAAGACATCATTTAATGTTTGGTAATTGTTTTTTTTATAAATATAATTAGTAACGTTTAAATAAAAAAATCGAATAGCAAATTTATTGGTGTTTTAGAGATAATTTGAATTGGTATAAAAATTTAGTTTTGGAAGTAATTTTAATTAGATACTCAATATCTACTTTAATATCGAAAATAATTGTAAAACCTTAAAAAAATCGACATGTGACTAATTATTTTAATTTTCCTTGCTTGTAAATCGGTATTTTTTATGATTTTCATTCAAAGATAAAGATAAAAATAATAATGTTAATTACTATTGTTTAGAAATTTTTAAAATCAATAAAGACGTTCATGTTTTTTATAAGAAAATATTTAATTATGAAAAACTTTTTAGATTCAAGAGAATTAAAAATAAAGAAATAAGTGAGAAATTAGAACAATTAAGAAAGAAGCAGGAATTTTGAGAGAAGAAGAAGTAAATGGAGGATCGAAAATTAGCAAAAGAAGTCTTCGTCGAAGAAGGTAATTCGATGTAAATCAGGTGGCTTACAAGAGGATAAAAGATGTTTTTAAAGGACTAGTCTTAAAGTGAACCATGATCAAGGTGCAGTCGTTCTGAGAAGAATCCTTGTAAAGAGACTTGATGATTGTTATATAACTAATTACTATATGTTTAGTTATTGAAATTGTGTTCACATTAATTGTAATTGAATATATGTTGTATCTTTTAAAAATATAACAAATATATAAAAAGAATTATATTAATTATAAATTTATTATATAATAGTTACAAATAAAAGTGAATACTGAAATTTATAATTACAATGCTTTAATATAAATGTTATTTTTTAATACGCAACCTGAAATAAGGTTAACAATATTAAATATTATTGTAATAATTCATTTAAATTATGATTATGTAACATTTTCGGAAACGTTGATTATTAAAGACGAGAAATAGAATTATATTAAAACATTACTTTGATTTTATATTTTTGTATTATTAAATCGTTTTCAACGTTGCTTTTATTCTACAATTTATATTGTAAGGCAAAAATAGTAGGGATATTTATATATATTTTCAATTCGAAATTGAAAAAATACATTTTATGTTGTGATTCTAATAAATACTTTCAATTAACCTTATAGCTCCATCGCTTATAGTTATAGCACATTTTTTACGAATTTCTTATTAAGTCATAATGTCTATATTTATAACTTTTATAAAAGAATTGTAATAAACATGTATATAAATAATATTAACTAAACATTTCATAAATGATTCAATATAATAAAATAACATAGTTTTCTTATATTTATATAAAAAATGAATGCGGAACGTTTGTATAATATAATGTAACAGAATTTTATGTTTATTACAGCAGGTAAACGACACATAAATTAAGTTAGTGTTAAGTTTAAATGTAAGTGGAAAATCCCTTTCATAAAATAATATAAAGAACAATAGTTATGACGGAGTGCGATAAGCGAGGATCGGACTGGGAAAATCTCAGACAGTTAGATTAATAGTGTAACGATAATGTAAGTGGAATTATCTATAAAACTGTTATACATGCATAATGTAGGATTATAATGTCTTTTTATAAGTGTTATCAGGAAAAAGGTTCCTGTACCAGTTTCATATTTGAGTAATTTTAGTTCAGCAAAGTTTAGATCTGATATGGTTTGATTAAAAGATCTATAGTGTTATTTTAGGACGTCTTTTAAGTTTAGATTCGCAAGCCGGAAAGGAGTTACAGTAAAAAAAATCGATATTCCAAATAGGGAAGACTACTGGGGATAGAAGTGTACAGAATGGAATTCTTTGGTTCTATATAGATCTTCTAGAACCTCTGGGACATAGACCAAGGAATAAGGTGTTACGTGATCTTTGCGACGTGCAGTTGCTATGGGAGAAGTTTTTCAGAAAATTATGGTCTCAGAGGATTGAAGGTCTAATTTCAGAGAAGCAGATGGTTATTAACTAATTATATTTTGCGTCCTCAATTTTTATTCACTGTTTATTGATTGTGTTTTTTGATGTATATTTGCATTTTTTGTCGATTAGTATTAATATATATTTATAATGAATCTCTCGCTAACAAAGAATACGAAAAAATTTTCATTAATCAAAATCTAGCAAAATATTGGAATAATTATCCTTCGTTCGGCAATTTGTAAACCGCACTAAGTTGTCACCTTACAATTAGTATTAAATTGTGGGTTTGATTTGATATCAGGTTGTCACGTAATAATTGGTGTCAGAGGTGAGGTCATATATCAAGACCCTCTAACCTGTCATGTTACAATATTAAACTAATATGTAGTGACTGAGCAGATCTAGCTATCTAATATAGATATTCTATTTTTATTTACCGAATTCAATCTTTAGTTCAACGTTAAACCTATGTTTTATTGAAGGAATTGACATGTTGTTTACATTACTAAATGAAAATATAAGTGACACCTTTGATAGAATTCAATCCTCAGGGATCAGCTGCACGATCTACAAATATATTACCCTTATAGCCAATGCTAGAGATATATATTTATATAATAAATTAATATATATAGTCAATATCGAGAGAATTATTGTTATTTTTGTTGAATTAAAATAAAAACGATTTCGATTAAAAAAAATCTAGTTAAATAGTATTATTGGTTATTTTGTATTTTCAATAGTAGTATTTATTATTGTAACTTCTTTTACCTTAAATTTTTAAGCGTGAAATCGTTGAAATTACTTATTAAATAAATATTTATACTTTCGAGTCGGCAAATTCTGTAGCGCAGCTGATTTATTTATTTATCTGCCGTAAAAAAAAGGAAGACTTACGCGTAGCCTTTTTTCCTTTTTATTTCGCGTATCTTTCGCAACGTAAAATAAATAAAAATGGATCAAAATTGTGACGTTTCATTGCGGAATATTTGCAGCGCCAAGAAATTTTTACTTTATATATATATATATATATATATATATATATATATATATATATATATAATAATAAAAATAAAAATGATAAAAACGAAAAACAAAAATAAAATCCCATTCATAAATTATTTACGCGATATCAACGAAACGAACTGTCGTAGCTCGGGGCAATTTCGCGACGCTGCGCACTTTTTAACAAATAAGAATAATTTTTCCGATTTTTCCACCCCGTCCTTCTCAATTTCGTCCGCCATTTTCCGCCGTCTTTTATTTTATTATTGCCTACTTATTTTATTTCAGACTTTTCCAACCCCCTCCCCGCTTCATATTCCCGCCCGTCGTCACCTCTTTCCGCTAAATTCGGCGAGATTTGTTTCAAAAGTCGCAAAACCAAAATCCTAGCATTCCGCAGCGAATAGTTTTCGCCGTTATAAAAAGAAAAATGCAGAAATGAAATATGGAGCTTTACAGAATTTCTAAATATATGAAGATTAAAAATATTTTCATGCGAAAGACTTCTGTTAATATGAAAACTTTTGTACGCTTTCACACTTTAAATTTTAGGAATTGTAACAAATACATTTTAAGGCAATCTAAATTTATCTAAAATATTAAAAACGAATATTTTTTTATGTATGAAAATAATATTTCTTAGAAGAATATTTTTTTTTTAAATATAATATTAAAAATAATTAAATAATATATTATTTAGTATCGTAGAGTTATTGGCAATTTTTTACTCCAAATTTAAAATTATTGTACGAAAAATAGATTAAAGCTTTTATATTATATTTTAATATTATATATATATATATATATACACACAGACACACACACACACACACACACACACACACACATATATATATATATATATATATATATATATATATATATGTATATATCGTAGCTATTTAGTGATTTTATATAGAATATATGCATTTATTCACAAATTTTCTTAAAAAAAACAGTATATTAAAATATACAGATCTATACATAATAGTTTTATCATTTTGTGCTTAAAAATTTTAATTTATTAATCTTTCTGATAAGATTGTCAAGTTTGAATTAAAAAAAGTTATAAACCGAAATGCCAAGAATGCATTTCGGTTTATGACTACGTAATTGAAAATTAATTTAAGATTAGAAAATCTTCTTTGTATTTAAAAGTGTCATTTTATACTTTTAATATTATTCAGAAATATAATTTAAATAAATATTCGTTTTTTTATATTATATTTAAAAAGTTTTTGCATTAATCTAAGTAATGAACAAATGGCATCTTTTGAGTGCAAAGGGATAATTATTTATAAGCTACATTTTTAATTGATATATTCGCGTATAAAAAATATTTTGTTAAATATAAATAAAATAGTAAAAATATATAAGCGACCGTTGATTAAATATAATAAAATAAAAAAGACGAGAAAACATATAAATAATAAAACAAAGAGAAAAAACTTCGGTTTTTTTTATATCTTGGTGGAAAATCTCGTTTTTTCCGATTTCGACTTTGCGCGTCGATGTCTCCTCGTACAATCCGTCGCAAGTCGTTTCGACTGCGACGCTCTTTATTTACGTCTTATTTTTTTTCCACAGCCGCCAAAAGTAGAAATCGTTGGATTGTTTCGCGTCTGCGGTTTTTCTTTTCTTTATATATATATATATATATATATTTTTTTTTTCTTCGTTTTTCGGTTTTTCGCTGTCTTCATTTCTCTTGTAGGTGGGATTTCCGGACGATTGATTTCCTTCTAACGGGGGGGGGGAAGAGGAGGTTTTTTTTTTCATCCGTGGAAGCCTTCAGCAATAAAACGAGGTCTTATTGATTTAATAGAAGAGCCTTGTCAGGTCGTAGCCGATGGCGCAGGAAGATAATAAGGATGACGAAGACGAAAAACTGATAATGAAGAAAAATATATATATGTGCGCTCACGTAGTCGCGTAAACAAGCGATTTCAATAGAACCGCTTTATCGGACTCTTCATTCAACGCACGAATCGTGTTTTTAAAATTTATTGTCAATAAAGACAATAGAAACACTCTTTATATATAAATATGTAATTTTTTTGATTAGAAAATAAAAAAAGGAACGAGATTCGAAAATTTTAAAAATACCAATACGATAGTCTATATTTATCGTTTTTTCATTCTAATATATATAAAATATATTTTACGAATTTTTTTTTAAATAATTAAAATAATTGTATTTCTTAAAATTAAAAAAAATATTGAAATTTTTTAATATAAATAATTCAAGAGGCAGTTTATTGATTTTTCTTATATAATGTATTATATATAATATATATCAACGACATTTTATGTGTTTAGTAATTGTTATTAATATAATATAAATTTCATTGCAAGTATGGATTTTTTATTATAAAAAATGTTAGCCGATTAGTAGGATAATTAAAAAATATTTTTTAACAAAATCATCTCTTAATGTAACTATAGAAATTTAGTTATATAATTTATAGAATTTCATTCTTTATATGTATAATAATTATATTTTAATATGTGATTAATATTTTAAGAAATGACGAATATTTAATTTTAAAAAATATTATTTTTGAATTTATCTTTTTTATTAATGTGACTTATTTTTAGACTTGTAAATTAAAAAAAAATTAACTGTATATTTACTATATATCGATTTTAATATTTGAAAAATTGCGTTATACTACATATATACAAAAATTAAAAATGTATATGAAGATAAATATTGACTTGTCGATGACATGCCGGAAATTGAAACTGGGATTTTAGATATGCCAAACAAGTATAAAAATCAGTTAACGTAAAAATACTGAAAAATATACATACTTTAATAATTTCATTTTTAATTATAAGATAGATATTAAAATATGTAATATTTAGGCACACTTATGAATACATAATTTTGGTTTGATATTAAGAATTTCCACTTTCAACTAAAAAAAATAAAAACAAGCGGTTAAAATATTATATATATTTTTTCTAGCACTTTTCACTATATTATTTAATAAATAAGGTGTGAAAAAAAATCATATCAATGATCATTTAAAAATAAATATTCCAGTTTCCAAGAAGCACTTTCGTTTCGTCGAAATTTTCACTTTAATTACGACCTATATTTAATTATAATTAGAACACTTGGCGACGTTCCATAATTACTGCGTTGTTACGAGAGAGCTTTCGCTTTTTCCGAAAGCTCTAATTTCATCCATTATTAATATAAGAAAAAATACGTAATAACTGTTTTGTGCGAGATGATAACTTTTGCGCGCTAAGAAACAAGTCAAATATTAAACGATTCAATTTTATTCGTTTATATAATAGATAGCGTTTTAGCGTTAATAAAAATTGGCAATTATGTAGAATTTAATAATTAAGTTTAATTGTAAAGTAAAAAAAAACTATTCTAAAATATGAATTGCGTAAAATTATGTTTAAATATTTTAATTAATGAGTAATTATTTAAAAGAAAAGAAAGTATACTTATAGATATTGTTTGATACATCTATAATATTGAAGGTATTTTATGAAAAGTTTAGAAATTATTTTAAAAAGAATGTGTAATTATAATTACTTTTATAGAAATATATATGATTTTCGTCGCTTTTCCGTGAAAAACGAAAATGAAAAAGAATCGATTATTGCGATTAGTCGCTTTCGCATTATCCTCAATGAGTGTGTACCGAATGAGACTAATCGCGATCAGGCTTTCGAGGAAAACGATGGCTTTCTATGAAAAACAAAAAAAAAAACACGAGTCGTCCTCGTATCGCGCATTAAAAACGAAAGAAACGAGAGAAAAAAAACCGTTTTAAAATTTTCGATTTCGTGCGGTGTTTTTTTTTTCATTTTCATTTTTAAATCTGCGCGCAATTAGCGAAAAACGTTGTTTGCCGTTCGCGTCGAAAATATCGTTCAAATAAGGATGTATAGTCTTTTTTTCCACCACGTTTTTTCTCTTAGGCGTCCGAATTTTCGTCGTTTCCGCTTTTCCATTTTTTCACCCCCGTTCCACGTCTTCGTTTTACGCGATAAAATTACGCGCGCTAATTTAGAGTTAAATGCGTGCAAAATTTTCCGCAGCACGATCGCGTAATTCGAAGTCAAAAAAAAAAAAATAAAAATTGCGCGTAATTTACGCGAAAAAAATCGCAATTCGCGCGTAAAAACGACATTCTCTCGAATGCGAAAGAAAATTCGAACAAATGAATCCGATATACAATATATAATATAAATATATATATATATATATATATATATATATATATATATATATATTTACGTGTGTATGTTTAGAATGTCTGGAAAGTTTTGATAAGCGACGAAAATTAATTATACAAGCGTAATGTCAATATATTTTCATTTAACGAGTGAATATGACAAGACTTTTTTTTAGTTATAATTTATTATTTCATTAAATATATTTCAATTCTTTAAATATATTGCGTCTTTATGAAAACGGTTTGAAAAAAAACTTTTTTTTATTAAAAATAATAACGTTAAATATATCTCTAACAATAGTAATCGAATAACAGAAACTACTACAATAAAAGCTTTAAAATTTGTATCATGTTGGAAAAGAAAAGGTAGTTATTTATTACTTTACTAAAAAAATAAAGAATTATTGAAATCGGTATAATAAAAATTCAATGTCGTTAATCTTCATAAATACAATATTTTCATCGACATTTTGAATACGTTCATAATTTAGACTATATGTTATCTATTTTGACTATTTTTCAAAAATATTTAAATAGAATTTTCTATCGGAGTCTTTATAGTATTTTTGTGTTTTAAAATATGTTCGAAATATTTTACAATCTTCATTCAAATCAGTTGATGATTGGAGCTTTTCAATAGTTCATTTTTCTGATATAAAAATATTATTGGATGAGAGTTGTTCAGGATGTACAAAGTATTCTCTTTCAATATCAAATCTTTAGATTATTAATCTTGTTACACTTTTACTCTTTTAAAGATCACGATTAAGCACTCTATAGAAAGATAGAAAAAAATATTTTTTGCTATATTTTTATATTGATAACTTGATTTTAGTATTTATTTATTTAATACAATATTTTTTATTATATTAAAATTTTGAAATGTTGCGGTAGTTTTTGAAATTAATTTTGAATTTTGACACAGAATTCGAACAGGGTGAATTTCCGCGCAGTTAAGTTACGGTTTACACATTCGAAGTTTTCATTTTCTCGAAATAGTTCAAAGTTCGACATTTTGAAAACGGGACTCGAACCCGACGAGAGTAATTACACGAGCACACCATAGTTAAAGTGTGAACTAGAATATATGTATATGCGAATGTTAAAATTATTATTATTTTATTTTATTTACAATAACGTATATTAAAGAAAATTACTACGTATATTTTATCGAATTTTTACAACATATTTATCCAATATAAATCTTTGGATTTATAAGGGAATACTAGGATTTTCCGATTAGGGCGGAGTTCGCACGAACGAATGCATGCACGCTCTTTTTTATTATTTCATGTAATTTTACGACATCCGTTTTTATGGTTACTCGAAAAAGTTTATATCGCGGAGTAATTAAATGAAACGTTTATATATTTTATTGAACCTTTCTACTACTACTATTACAATATATATATATACCGAATTTTCAACCGGCCTCTTTTACCGATATTCACCCTCAGAGCTCGCAATATTCTCATTTTACTCGGCCGCTTTTCAAATTTATATAATGTTATTACGAAATGAAACGAAAATTATATTAGTTCGATTTTCATTGGAAAATCTGCCGTTGAAAAAATTAACCAACTCCCCATTCTTGATTGAACTAATTCAGTTTTATTCGCAGCACTAAAAATTTACATTTGGCACTGTAATATTGCCGCTATGAACTCATCATTGAATTATAAATATTTTTATGACAAATGTGATTAAAATTATAATAATGATAGTTATATTAAAATTAATCTATAATATGAATAAAAATATTAAAGGATGTATGATAAATGTCTAAGGTCAATTGTCTGGATACGTGTGATGAAATGTCGTATATGTAAGTGTCATATTTATTTATTATATTACGGTTTGTTTAAAAGTGGATTAAAATTAGACAAGTTTCATTTCGCGCACGAATTTCAAGTGCGAAAATTTTCAAATTGACAATGACTTATTCAAAATGTGTAAAGGTTGAATATTTAATAATGTGTACGGCCGGCATTTGACGGGTTAAACATTGCGACATTTGCAACTGGTCCAATTAGCAATGACTGACGGGGTTAAGCTCCGGTGAATTAGGGTTAAGATATGCGTCAACCCTTTTTCTACCTTTGTTCCCTTTACAGTTTATACAGAATTTACTGTATCTTTGTTGAATTCGACCATAAGATAGCCCTCACCTGTACAGATATAACTAAAATTAAACGGATACATTTTATTTAAAATTAAATGGATGTATTTTTAAATTAAAAAAATCGCGATTCAAGTAAATTTTGCAGAATAATAAAAGGTTATACAATTTTTATTGAATTAAATCTATTTTTTTCCATTCTTATATTTTTTAGTACTGTTTGAGTAAATATTAATATCAAATCAATATTATAATTACAACTTTTTATAAAATAATATGTAACGATGTGATTGATGGGTTTGAATCTTGTATTCTATACAGTTGAATATAGGTAAACAAATTAACTAGTTCAATCATTGAGTTGTCATATTTTTAATATATATTTATTTTTTGTTATAATAAATATACGTATTTTATATATAGAATGTATGTAAATCCGTGGTCGAAGGTTCGAGTAAATTTTCTGGAATTTAGTTTGCAATTCTTGTGATCCTTTACTCTCTATTTATCATATTAATTAAAATATCAAGAACATTTTTGGATTGTTATACATTTAAGCGGTCAATAGTATTCGGAAAGTTGTAAATTTCTGTTGAAAACAGCTATCCAAATCTTCGTTTAGAAACGGCTATCAATAAAATATAGTCGCAACTATTTATCGAACATTATTGTCTGACAAAGTTTTCAATAAGTGAGAATGTCTAAAATAACAAATCAAGTCTAAATATCGATAAGGCTTATGTTTGAAGATTTTATAAACGTTTAGAAGAGCTATTATAAAATTCGTTTTAAAATGTGAATGTATTTAAAAAATATATATGAAAATCGAAATGAAACAACAATTTTCTTATCCGATGACGATATGTGCGCTTGACAGGGTTCCAAATATTCGAGTGGTTTTCGAAAATGGTTCTATTGTATTTTGAAATTCCATTTCATAACATTTTCACGCCCGATATAACAACGTCGTCGAATTTGCATCGCCTTATTCAAAATTCATACCGGAACTTGAACCTGTTTCTCCGGCACGCATTCCGTTTTTGGGGCCACTTGACGGTTTGTCTTGAAACAATTGACGACGATTTGAATTTAAATCTTTCGCGTTCTTCAGATTTCACACTTATGAATTTTACAGATTTTCAATCGTATGCATATATAGGATGTTTTTTTATAAGTATATAAAAAAAATAAATTAAAATAAAATAAAAATTGATAGTGTTATCTATCATGAATTTGACTTTATTTGAAAGATAATTCTATGTAATTTTTATTTGAAAATAATTTTTGGCATGGGGCTATAAATAATGTTATTGGATAAAAAAATCTCTATATTATTGTATGCGTTGTGTTGGCCGGGTTGCAAAAATATTATGAACCGTATGCGGTCCGCGGACCTCGAGTTTGTCTAAACTAATCACATCACCATTCATGCATATATAAAAGTCGGCAACTTAAGTATAACTCCTGTTATTTTTTTGGCACACACACAGTACCCCATAAAAAAAACAATAAGTTAATGCCTTTTTACGCTTACACAATTTTTCGTATACACGTACATACACTTTCGGTGGAAATGTAGAAGTGAAAAACCATTATCCAAATTCTTCTGAATGGGGATCATTTCCAAATTTCTTCACTTTTTATCTCGCTTTTCGCAGCAAAATATCGCCACGTTTCACCGCATTCTTATCTCGTCCATCCAGTAAGTCCGCGGTTGTTCCTTTGTATTTTAAATTGCTTTCCACAAAATTGTTTTCGTATTACGCACATATATTCAAGAATATATTATATATATACATATAAATATATAAATATAACTTGACGAAATTGCGTGAAACCGACAGAATTCCGGCGAAGAGTCTTTTTCAGTTTTTTATTTATTTATTTAAATATTTTTCATTCCGTTGCAAAAAGTGTTGTGTACACTAGATTTCAGTATTTAACGAATAAAATTTCACTTTTATACATTACAAAAAGAAATATTTTTATTTTTATTGCGATCACATTTTTTATTATTGCTCGGTTAAATTTGAATCAGAATTGACATTACAAGCACAATAACAATTTTTTGAACTAAAATTATATCATAGTTTGATATAAGAATGTTTAATATATTAAATTGATTCTGTATAATTGTATAAAAATATAAAAATTATATTACGTTATTATTTCATCATTAAAAAATATTTTTAATATATTATTATATATGAATGTATGGTATTTCTTAATATGATTAAATTGTATATTTGAGAGAAAAAAATCAGAATTTTATTAAAAATGTAATAAAGCGGATTAATACACATTTTAATATAAACATAACAATACGTCGATATCGTAAAAAGAACTTGTAATATTGAATTGAAATTCGCGAAAGCGTCTGCTGGAAGAAAAAAAAAGATGAAGAGGATCCAAATGAATATAAAACTTTCAATATTAAAATTAAGCATCATTTCGAAAGTCGAATGATTAAACTGAATATAAACGGTTAAATATATATTCATCCTGAATTTTCAATTTAGCTTAATCTGCTTTTTCATTGTATTACTGTTAACCCGAGTTGAATAAATGCTGATATTTCTACATTCACATTATTTCTATGCCGAACTACACAAAAATATATCTCCCTTTTTATGGATGAAACGTTCATTCTGTTAAAAAGTAAATCTCTTAAAAAATTATAGAAGGCACATAGAATATCGCGATAATATGAAATTTTCTTTCTTTTTTTACATATATAATCACAAAGAGAGAAAGACGCGCCACTAAGTGCTTCATAATAAATTAAACGTTGAATCGAAATTTATGAAGAAAATTGAATGTTACTCCGAAACGTTTTCATAAAGCGTTTAATGGATGAGTTCTTTCGTTTATTATTTTTATTATTATTATTGTTATTCTTTTCATATTAAACGTAAAGAATTTTTTTTATTAAAATTAAATTTGACAAAATAATTGTTGAATTTTCCTATATACTCGTACGCGTATAAAGTTAATAATATATATTTAATTTAATCGCGAAAAGAATATCATATTGAAAAAAATCAGCGAAATATGATTTAATTTATTTTTAATACAAATTATCGATATGTTATTGTGAATATATATGTTATTTGATATATTATAACTAAATTCATGATTACAATATAAAGTATTACAGTTGTTATTATATAATATATATATATATATATATATATATATATATATATATATATATATATATATATATATATAATAAGAATATCGAAATATTGATTTTTTAAACAGTTTTATAGTATAATTATATTATGTAGGGAAATTAACTAATTTTGAAAGTTTAACCAGTCATATTCTTATTATTAACATATTAAGCGAAGTATTATGACAAATTCATATTAAAAAAAAAGTTATATTACTTTTTATTTTACGGATTGGCCGGTTATTTTGAAAACTCATTCTCGTATAAATTTTGTATGACAGAGCATTTAATCGTAAAAAATCGCTATAAAGTCGAAAGAAAAGATAAATAATTGTTTCAATATGAGTTTTTGCTACTAGAAGCACATGTTTTTAAGTAATTTTCAATTCAATTGATTAATATTTTGCAATTCAACGTACAAAATGTCGTCATAATTTGTCTGAAAAATCTGCGTTTTGCAAAAGATTTGCTTCGCGTTTGACAGTCTGGTCTAGCACAAATGTTGACTTTGATTTAAATGAAGAATTTCGTTCGTTATTTAAATTCGTTTATTGCGATATTATGAGTCAGGTCGTAACAGTCAGTAAATAAACCAAGTCACTAACGTATCTATGAGCATAAACCGATCTACGTTTTTAATTATGGGTATCCCGATTGTATTTTGTTGCTGTATAGATAAATTTCTATAAGACACATTATATATGTATAAATATATCGTGTTAAAAAGAGTTAGGTGTATATATATATATATATATATATATATATATATAATATAGTATAGCGTTCAAGGTAATTTATGCGACTCAGATTAAATTTCCTAAATGCGGTTGCACTACTTCATCGTGTTGAAAACGAGTTTATGATTTTTAAATAAATAAATAAATTTAATATGCTATTTTTGAGAAATATATATATATGTATATATATATATATATATATATATATATATATATATAAACCATATATATATATATATATATATATATATATATATATATATATATATATATATATTAATATTTTAATATTTTTTACATCATAGTTTTACATGTACAAAGTTTTATTTATATATCGTTCTGCTATTGATAAAAGACGTTTAATTATTTTCCATACAAAAAAAAATATTTGTTCCAGAAATCTTATTAAAAATAAATAAATTTAAAATGGCTTATTTTGAAAGACAATAAACGTATTTGTTTATATAGAAATGAAATATAATAATAAAACAATGTCAATGTCAAAAAAATATTCATATATTCGCAAGCATTCAAATATTGACTTGACATTTGAAACCTCTACAATACAACAAAGGCGTAGTTCTGTAATACGATTGTTAGTTTTATTGATTTTTTTCCATTTTTCAATTTAAATAATGTTTATTTTTTTATTTTTCATTTCAGACAATGCATAAATTATTATTATTTTCTTAATTTTTAACTTGTCTGTCAAAATCGACATTCCAAACGAAAGCCTCTTGTATAAAATTATAAGTGAGATATTAAGTAAAAAAATAATATATTATATATATTGAAATATATCAAAATATGACAGATAGAAGCCTCAATGATTACTTTTATTTTTATTTCAATTTAATATATTTATTACTAAAATATCAATATTTTTGGTATGAATATTTATTTCACAATTTTTGCTGTGGTCTATATTAATAATAATATTAATCTTCCATAAATCTTGGTTTATAATCTAAATTCTAAATTAAAAAATAATAATTTTATGTTTATAAATTCTTAAAGATAATCGTCTAATATTATATAGTCGAATTAAATAAGTTTATAAATCTAATTATAAATAAGTATTTTAGTTTTATATATTAATAAAAATATTAATGTAAAACTAGTATGAAAATAAAGACTACGATATTCAAAGAAACGTCCGTCGCCATTATTCACGCAATTTAGTGTAATTTATACAGAATAAAAAATTGTATAAATGGATGATAATGTATTATTTCGAGTAATTTACCCTAATTACCGATTTAACCTTGAAACATTTCGTAATATTCGTTGAAATCGTTAAGACAGTTGTGAAACTTTTCAGAATTACAACCATCATCGTAGTTGGCCATAAAAGTGGGCGGTAAAAAAAAAGAAAATAGAAAATAGACGGATAAAAATAAAAACGGGGGCGAAATGACAAAGTCGAGGAAAAGTCGATAAAAGTGTACACTAGGAAAATGAGAAAGATCAAGGAACTAAAATAGTGGTAGTTTTCATTTTTTTTTATTCACGAATTTCTAACAGTTTGATGGAAAATGTATATTTATATATGGGTTATAGTGTTTTATTATTATTATGTACAAGTGGACTTGTGTACAAATTCGCATACTGATCCATCGTATATGTTTGATCAATAGAAATACACACGTTTTTATTATATATTTAGTTAATTAAAACTATGCAATTCAATTTAGAATAAAAGTTGAAATAAAATCAAAGTAAAATTGGATAGTAAATTATGTAAAAAAAATAAATTTTGGTATGAAAAAGATCTAAATTTTGAGTCGTCAACTATTATTTAATATGAATTTGTAAAAATAAAGTAGCATTTTATGAAATAATGTGTGACACTGGTGGCGTCCAGCTCTGATAAATATAAAATATTGTATGATATAAAGTTTATTTTTGAAAATTTACTAAAGGTCTAATTTGTATAAATTTAGTTTTTACTTATATATAAATATATATTTGACATATTTCGAAGAATGAGGAAGTGGAAGGTTGTATACAGGAAGTTTTATTACTTTTCCTAATGATATGATTCTTTGTTGTTATTCTCTCATGGATAAAAATATAAAAGGACGTACGGGAAACAATATTTTCACTTCAGGTGTCAAAATGATTTATATATAATTAAGTCTGTGTAAATAACAATAATATTTCATTATATTAAATGGGATAAATATTAATTTATTTTCGATCATTAATTATTCTGATAGTTAATTCGATATTAACTAGATTTATAGGCATGAAATATTAAGAAAATTAATAATATATTTAACAGTGATAAAATAAATATAGTAAAAAATATAATAATTTTATAAAATCGAAAATTTAATAAATTTGAATTATGACATTATTATTAATAGATGAATTCAAATATAAAAAAAAACGTTACGTATAAATGTATGTAGGATTTTAACGGAAAACTTTGTCTGGATACACCGATGAAAAATGATTCAGATAAATATATACGCGCGCAAAAAATGGGGGTAGAAATGATGACGAAAAAAAGAAAAAGAAAATACAAGACGGGCGCACAATTAATCGCAACTTCTTCTTAATTTGAACAAAATGAAAACATCCCTAAAATTGAGTAGACGCGACGCGCCGCTCGGCGTTAATTGCCGCCCTCATCCCTTAAAAAACCGCCCTTATAACTGCCGGCAATTATCGTCGCGGTCGCGCGTAATTATTTTCGCCGTCGAAAAACTTTCTCCGGAGAAAAACCGACCGCGAAAAACCGCCACCCACCTCCTACATCTCATTTTCCTCTCCCTTCTATAGGACAGGAAGAAAAGTGGAAAAAAGACAGAGGAAAAACGAACGGGGTCGTTGTAGTTGTTGTTGCTGTTGCGAAACGTGGTATGAGGACGGTTTCGGGAGACACTTTCGGCCAATTAAAACGGTTCCGGTCAACGGGATGAAACCCTCCGGTTTTATCGAACTTGCGTTAGACCACTAACGGGGCCTTTACCTCTCGTTTGATGTATGCGCAAAGTTTTGCGATAAATCTGCGCTCTCGCTCGATTGCCGCTTTATCGCTTCACCGTTGTATTTTATTTTTGAATATATAATGTATATATATATATATATATATATATATATATATATAATGTGAAAAAAAAATATAACCTTTGAGTTTCAAAGTCTGCTGTTTGTTATTTTATAATATAAAATCTTTGGTTAATTTTATATACGTTACATTTATATTGTAATGTTATATATTGATGAGGGTACAAAGAAAACAATAATATTACGGTGATACTGTCCAGGAAGGGTTTGTAACTTATATAATCAATCGTATAATTATATAGAATGTACTAAACACTCGTTTTATAGTTTCAAATATACTGAATCGTAGAGGTTTTATACCAAATTATGTATTGTTGGATGCGTCAAGATAAGAAAAAATATTGTATATACTAAAAGTGGCTTTCGAATCGCAATTTTATAATTGCGGTTTTATGTGATCAAATTATTCTTCGATGCAAAATTTAGTGACCTTATACGAGTAACCTTTATAGAGGTTAACTTTTAAAATATTCGGTGTATCGTCGGATAGGTTTTGACTAGGAAAATCATATGTTGTAAACGATTTCTCAATATGTTGTTTTTTTTAGCAAAGTTATAATCAAAAATGGAATTTCAATTGTATTTAATGCGATAAAAGGCACGAAATTTGAAAATATGTTTGCAAAAAAACTAGTAGAGATAAAACGCTTTTATAATTAAGTTATATATCAAAAGACGCGTTCCGAATGGAATATTAATCGAGTTATTTTCTCAATTGTTTCTGTTAAAGAAATTATGTTAGAATTAGAAGGTTTTAATTAGACAAGGGCAAACTTTTTAAAGGGAGGATCAAATTAATTGAAAAATTAACAAGGTGGTTCTAAAATACAATTTATAAGTAATCAAATATTTTTATATAGTCAAATAAAATGTTCAAAATCATGTCGCGAGCCGTACTTTGACCACGATTAGTAGAGACGAATAAATAAATTTTTTACCAAAAAAAGAAACGAAAATTTACGTTTTTTATGAACATCATATGTATATATAATAAAAGCATTGTAAATAAAATCTGAAAGATATATTTACATGATTTATTTCTTATGTTTGTCTTTTTTCCATACACTTGTTAAGTAAACCGCAATTTCATATTCAATATCACGAACATATTTGTGGCTTATATAGTAAAAAAATATATCACGGCAAGGCTGTCAATTATATTTTCAAAATGCGATCAGACAATATTGAACATTGCCTATGATTATTTTTGACATTTTCTCTTTAATATAATATAAAAACAAATTATGCTTGCTGCTAGAAAGCGATTTATCAGCAATAATAAATTTATAAAATAATACTACGCGCTCATTTTGCGCAAACGTAGCGACGTTACAAATGTATTTTGACATAAATTTATATATCGAATTCGTTGCACGTTTACATATATTATTATTAGTTAAAAAAATCACAAATGATAAATTGTATTTTAATGATTTCAGATTATATAATTGGAAAAATATTGATAAAAGCAAGTTTTCTAATTGAAAATTAATTAAATCTAAACAAAAAATTTGTATATCAATCATGAAATATTTTGAATTCGATCTTAATAAAAGATTGATATCTTTATCATCATGTATTTAAAAAAGTTGATTTTGAAAGAAAATTTATATTTTATATTACCATTTAATTTCATTCTTCGATACTGAGCAATGAGCGTTTGCAATAACTAAAAGCATAGATTGAACGGTTTTAAGCGAGATTTAAAACAATGGAACCGACGGCAATAATAAAACCAAATCCGCAGATTAAACACTTAAACCCTTTGGTGATAATATTCGTTAGTATAAGGGCGGAGGGGGGGGGGTGAGAGGGGACAACCTAGGATTAAAGTCGTTTTACAATGCGTAAATTTTCTCATAAAGAACCATCCGAGAGCACGTACTTACTAACGTACGTGTCGCAGGTTAATTGGTTAATTTAGTTGATAATGTTTATAGCAATTCTCTGCCACTCTTACTCTAAAGGTTTATTTATATAAATTATTATTTTTTTTATTAAAAACATTGTAATCAATTCTATAATTCGATCGATTTTGTATATTTGTCATATTTATTTAAAGTTAATGGATTTTTAGTTGATTTATTTAAAAAAAATAGTATAGTATACATAAAGAAAATGGTGGTGAAAAAAGATAGGAAAATTTATTGGCGGTGCAGCGACTTTGTTTGTTGCCTTGGGGCGGACGTTTAGTTTACTTTTCTCTACTTACAGATAAACAATAAAGTTTCTTATTGTAAAAATACATATATTTTAACTGCTTCAAATAAACTATGCAACAGTTAGTTTTGATCAATAAAATAATCGATCGAGTTATACTAAATTTTTATTTTAAAAAAAAACAAGTTTAAAAATTGTTATATTCCAATTTATTAAGCATTAATTTAAATTTAGGTATTAATGTTAACTTGCTAAATATTTCATATCGCTGTTATAAAGGATGGAGATTTAGACTTTGACTTGGATTTTACGTAGAAAGGTATATTTTTGAGATGTGATCGATAGAAGAATATTGCGATTTTCATATAACAACTCGTTATTAACGTAAAGGTGCTTCAAAAACTTAATATTATATAAAGGGGAAAATGTTCATGATTTTCCTTAAAATGATTCGGCTACGTCAAATGAAACATTTTAAGAGGAATTAAAAAGAAAAATATTTTGATTTTAAAATATTAGAGGGTGGTTTGTAAATAATATTTGAGTTGATATATGTTTTTTTTTTGCTATTTTATATATGAAATTACTATTTTGACGTAAATGTAGAAATTTGCGATCATTTTCTTAGAGAGTTTTTTTTATAGAAGTCAATTTAATTAATCTTAATGTCTAAATATTTTTTACATAATTTGCCTGATTTCACGCCTTTTATTCAATGTCACTTTCATGAGAGATCATTTATGAAAAGTGGCCTTTATATTAGCAAAATTAGTATAGCGGTTATTAAAAAAATTGGAGTGGTGATAGTTAACCTTTTTATACAGAGAATTCTTTGTATTCTTGTTTGATGAAATGACAATATACAGTATGACTGGTTTCAAATAACTATAACTATATTATTTTTATTGTCACAAATTCAAATCGAATTGTCACGGTTAAAATTAACCGCGACTACTATTAACTTTTCGTTTTACAATCACTCATGGCGATCGTTTATTCCGGTCACGGATAATCGGAAGCCAGCATTTAAAACCTTATCATCAGATCTGAAACGAGCGAATTAACCGACAAATCTTGCAACGACTTTACGACATTCAACTCCCTAAACTATTAAATACGTTCACGGAACGTGCAAGATTGTATTTTTACATTCACCTTATAGTGTTTTACAGCCGAGTCTTTCGCTCTCGGTTAGAACGTTTAAAAAAAAATACATTCGTCCGAAACGGGACGGCCATTAGGTTTACGCGTTCGTTCGTACAATGAAAAACTACACATTTCTACCGAGTGACCTCATTTTCACGAGCACTTAAATTCCTTACATTATTCTTCGCTACCGTTTCCGCTTTTCCGGGTTTTCCCATATATATATATATATATATATATATATATATATACGTGTGTGAATATGTGCTCTTTTTTTTAGATTCCCGTTCCCGTTCTGAGCTCATTTGTCTATTCTGACCTCTAATGTGGCATCGGAGCGTTCGGTACCTGTCCCGTGTCCAAAATGACCATCGTTTTCCACTTTATATAGTGAAATAAAATGAAAATGAACGAAAAATCGATATTCTTATAGTGCCAGTCATATCTAACTTTGATATATAAATATATATAAATTTTATCTTTCCAACTTGTAAAAGATCAATAGGATATACTTTTCGATTGTTTAGAAAGTGCAGTAAAGCTATTACACTGATTTATGTATAGTTAGTTTCGTATTCGTTGTTTTTATCGTGATTTACGTCAGTTATTCAGTGCAGAATGAAGATTTATATAAAATAAAGACGTGAGCTCTTTGAAACAAGACATTTTCAATTTTAAATCACGGCGATTTCCGGTAAAATACGGATATTTAGTCTTTTCGAAACTTGAATCCAATTGTAAAAGACAAACTTTAGTTCTATCTTGTACTCTTTTAAAAATGGAAATTTGTTTGTATAATTCAAAGACTACAGTGTTTCATACTTATTATGTTATAAGTTTTTTAAAATTTATTTTTGTTACATAAATTTTAACATTTATATAGAGATTTGCATTTGGATGTCTTGTTATTTTATTAACTATAAAATTATATATATATATATATATATATATATATATTAAGGTGATATAATTTAGTGTTTCTTGCAATGGCGGCAAATTTATATACATTTTCACGCATTTCAATCTTTTAAACATTCATAATTTATTCCATAGAATTGATTGCGAAAATATATTTTGCCCAATTATTATTACATTCATGGTGCAACTTTTGATATATGATTTAATTCCGTAAGCGTTTTATCTCATCTTGATTTTTGGAAATTTATTCTATTTTTTTTTAATTTGTAACTTAGCTGAAAAACGACGTTTTGAAAAATCGCTTTCATCATATGAACCTTCTTGTTAAAATATTACATAAATATTTCGCGAATCAATCGAATATTTTCAAAGTTCACTACAATTTGGCATTCTAATTTTCCAACATAAAATGTAATAAACAACTCTGTGAAGGCAATTTTTTTATTAATTTTTGACAATATTAAAAATCTTCTTAAGTGTGCTAATAAAATCGATTTTTTAAGTTCTTTTTGATATATAATGATTTTGATGTATGATTTAATCTAAAATTGTCTTTATTTAAGTATTCATATTATATATTTAAACGAATCCAATAGTGCGTTATTTTATATATAGTCTTGTTTAACAAATTTATATTAACTTTTTTTTCGTAATAATATATGCTAATCGAAGTTGATATATATATATATAATTGTAGATTATAAAATAATTAATGAAAGGTTCAATTAATACTAATAACGATTGCGATGAAGACATCATCGATTTATTATTAGTAGCTTACTAAAGAAAAATAAATCAAAATAAGGGCGAGTCTATTCGTGTAAAGGGGTTATTTTGCAAATCGCATAATACGTTACCGTTATAAATTGTTTCAATTTTTTATACTTCATTGTTCTACGCTAGTATCACGTCCTCTCGAAATTGTGTCCATATACTTTTTCTTTGTTTGCGTGAAAACTAAAAGTATAAAAACCGAGTGGATTTCCCGGGACTATTTCTTACCAGTGCCTTTTTTATCCGGATGATATCTCTTGAAAATCTCCCCTTTAATTTTTTTTATATATATATATATTTTTTTTTGTTTTACTTCGAAAGGGTGTTATTTTTTTCAGTTTATTCATTCGGTCATTTGTTTGTACGTTGTTTAAATTCGACTACGTTTAATTTCACGCTTCTGATCGCGCATTTCAAAAATGTATGTCGTAAATAATATCAACTTGATTATGTTAATATAGTTCAATTTTTTTTGTTATGTTTATCAGAATAATAAAGAAAAAACGTACCAATCAGACTAAATTTAAAAATTATGTACTGTGTGTTTAAAAATTTGTGAATTTTTGACATAAAAAACACTAATTATGTTCTAGCTACTGTATTTGCTAGACATGACCTCAAAGCGAAAATGAGATTAAAGTTCAAAGCTTTCTCAAAGATCGAGTTCCAAAAATATTTTGGAAATTTGAATTCGTGACTAACTTTTTAAAATAAAAAGGAGAACACAAGGGAATCGGTTATATAAATTTTAAAATTGTAAAAAAGACTGCTAAAGTCCTAAAAACTAAAAAAAGTCTTTTTATTGATTTCTATCTCAGAGTCGATCATATATGAAAATTTATAAAAAGGAGGCTGTTTTTCAAAGGAAAACGTCTTTTAAAAAAGAAAATTTGTTGGTCATTTTAATTTTGAAGGACATAATATCGATGTAGATAAATAAATAAAATTCTTTTTAAAAAGATGTAGAATAAACTTTATTGATTATTATCATACTTTTCGCCACCATTTCACGAATCTCTTAAAAAAATGTACATTGATCTACACAATCCTTTTATCATTTCGTGTTTATAAGGTAAGATTATCAAAAAATGGTATCAATATGCAGTAATTGAAAACTAATTCAAGATAAGAAAATCTTGTCACAATATATTATGGTGTCATTTTATACTTTATAATATATAGAGAATTCGTTACAAAGAAATTAATATAAAGTCATCGAGTTTTCGCATTAATCTAAGTGGTGATCGAAAGGTGCATTTTATAATTAAAAATAAATTTATATATATTAAATATTATATATATATATAAATTTTCATATTAATATCATATTCACAATACAACATTCCAAGATATAATATATTATGAATTTTTGTTATGAAACGTCAAATATTATTATTATAAGTAAAAGTATTGTGCGGTGAGCGTTTCGAATTCAATAAGCGACTGATTAATTTGCGCAATTTTAAATCGCACGCACGTGAACGTCGCATTTCATCCGTTTTGATTTCGGGATTTGAACCCGTGCGACGTATGCGCGATTCGAGAGCCGTGAATTGATTCACTAATTAAATTTCTGGATTGATTAATTCATTTTACGCCGTCGGGAAATTCTTGCGATTGTGCAAACGCAATATTAATTAAGACGAGCGGAGTTTAATTCGTGTTGTGTGTTTTGGTCTTGGGATCGTCGTAAAGCGCGATGAAAAATATACATTATGCTATATTATTAACGTGTCGTTTAATATAATAATTTTGTTGTATATATATATATATATATATATATATATATATATATACATATATATATATATATATATATATACATATTCATACACACACACACACACACACACACACATATATATGGATTTATATATGTATGTATATATATATATATATATATATATATATATATATATATATATGTATGTATGCATAAAACGACTTTATATTTTATTTTTTTAAATGAGGTAATTATTAATTGTGTGATTTGAATCCGTTGTTCAATATAATAATTCAAAGAAAAATAATGTTATTAATAAAATTAATTTTATCATATAATATAAGTTCTAATTGAAAGTGATATATAAATATATAATAGTTATATGAAAATGAATAAGTAGTTTTTTATTTTTATTTTAATAATGTAATGTATATTAAAAATAAAAAATAAATTTTAAAGAATAAAATGATACAATATTATTCGAATAGATTATGAGAACTGTTGAATAGAAATGAATTATATTTTTGAAATCTGCATAATTATATTTTGGTTCTAATAGTTGATAAAAATTGTTTTGTGTCATTCATTATAAAGATGATTTAATTTGATATAAAAATACACTCGTAAAAAATGAAATATAATCGAAATGGAAAAAAATCTGCTATACGATCCAATTTCGCAATTACCATAATTACTAATCAAATGGTAATATTCGCGCATAAATTCGTACGCAGGCCAACGGTTTAATATCACTAATAAAATACGAAAAAATGGTATATATATATATATATATATATATATATATATATATATATATATATATATATATATATATATATATATATAAATATCAATAAAACGTACTCGGCCACGTCGTTTAATAATGAAAAAAACGTGCGTCGTTTGGTCATAACATAAATAAATTGTAAAATTCCCCATTCAAGAGTGCGAAACGGACTTTTCCCGTGTCTCGGAAAATACAACGAAAAACGATCCTAAACGAGGGGGTTTAAAAAGTGCCCTTTTCCGGAAAATCGTTAGGCGAAGGCGGTTTCTTTTTATTTTATTTTTCATCCCTTATTTCTGTAGTGAGCGTTAATTTTTTATATATATATACATATATATCGTGGGGGCACGTTTCGCGAAAATATTGATGGCGGGTGCCCTTAACGATTTTCGAAATATTTTAATAAAAGCTCGAAAACTTTGGTCACGCTCTTTCACGGCGTTATCCGAAGGATCCGTTAAAATCGGAAACGGAAAGGACGAATCCCTTCTCTTTCGAATATAAACACAATGGAGGTCCGTTAACGCAACCGTATCAATTCTCGGAAAGGTTTCCATTAATGAACACAAAATGTACTCTGAGGTTATTTTCAACTAACACTTCGTATACTTTTTATTATCTGTATTCAATTTATATATATAATAATTATATAAAATATATACGGCTTATGATATTAAACTAACTTTCATGATATTAAAAATCGATGTTTGTTGTGGGTTTTAAACTTTTTTCTTTATATATATAATTCAATCATAAACTTTTAAAGAATTTATTTTTTTCTATATATTAAAGTTGATCATATTTAATAAAAATATTGAACAAAATATATTTCAAAATTTAAGTTAAAAAAAATATTTTTTAAAATTGAATATGATTTTATAAGAATATATTGTATGAAAATCGTTGTTGTTTTATTTAAATATTATATGGATGATTGTAAAGTTTATCCAAACTTAAATTAAAAGTTTATATATGTGAAATATTTATTTTATTGACATTTGCTTTCATAATTTTTATATAATATCAGTATGTTAAAAATTAAAAATTATTTAGTTTGAAAAAGTTGATTTTGAAATATAATTTTTTATATAAAATATAAACATATTTATTTTAATAATTATTTTAAGATGTAAAAAAAATATTTTTCTAATAGGAAGTAATTTGGTTAAAGTTAAAAAATGCGTTAAATGCAAATTTCTTTATACAAAATTTACGTCATAAATTAAACGTACATTTTAAAATTTACAAAGTTTCGATTTCAAACCGAAAGAGAGTGTCGCCTTTTCTTTTTCATTCTCCAATAACAAAAGTCGAAATGTCTGGAAAACTTTTGCGAACAAAAAAAAAGTAAAAAAATAAAACACCGAAAAGCTCACTCTTAAGCCGAGCTTTCGTCGTGGCTGCAGCGTTGCAACGATGCGAAATTTCAACGATTTACGAGATCGAAACGAACTTTCGTTACGACGACGTTAATAGCGCGATAAGTTATGGCTCGGTTAAATTTAACGGCGCGTTTCGGGACGTTATTTACGGGGTTCCGACCCCGTTCTCAAAAAGTGCACCCCACGGTCGAAAAAGGGGTGGTGAAAACGGTCCTTTTTCCATTCGAGAAACGGTCACGCCGTCCAGAACAATAACAATAATACGGAAATATACGCAGAAAGTCGGTCTACTTGGTCACCGATATAATATAATATAAATATTTATTTATTATTTAATTATTATAATATTTAAATGATAAATTTGATAAAATGCTTATTTAAAATATAATTATTTATTATTTTATTATTTTTTAAAGGTCAAATTTGATTGTTTTTCTATATATATATATATATATATATATATATATATATATATATATATATATATATATATATATATATATATATTCTAATTGAATATAATTATCATTTGAGTTAGGAAAATTACTAAGTATTTTACTTCAAATCGAATGCAAAAATGTTTCGCACTCGAACTATTTATTTATTAGATAATAATTTAAATTTGACGAATATATTTAATTACATAGTAATAATTACATTGATGATTTTAGTTTAAAGATATGAAATATAAAATGTATCCATTTAACAATAATTTAGTAGTATCTGCTTTCATTTATTATTTATTTAAAATCAACGAAGTTATTTTTTTAGTGTATTATGAAAATCCGATACAATATTTTCGTACAATTTTTCGGGAAAAGAAATTTATTTGTATGAATTTCAATTAAAATTCAACAATGCGTATAATATATATATATATATATATATATATATATATATATATATATATATATATATATATATATTGTTGAATTCGAATTTGATTTTACAATATTTGAGGTGGTTTTGTTTTTTTTCGCGATATTTACTTTTCGTGTTGCGGTTTGTTTTTTCTGTAGTGAAAATTTAACGATTTTTCATACTGCCTATTTGACTTTACGAATTAAATTTCCTTCAGTGTATTTGAAAAAAATACGATATGAAATTTTTTTTTCATTCCATTGTATATGAAATTTTAATAATCTGATTCAAGTGTATGGAAGTATAATCGTTTAAAACCTTATTTATTTCACCTTGTTTTTTATGTAATTGTAAGACTGATAAACGAAATTTTCAACTATGCATTCAAAATTTATACCTTCCACATTGTATACAGTTTTTCCGGACTTATTGCAAAATATTAGACAGTAATATATTTAGTTTTTTTTAATTCCAAATAAGTCATAATTACAGTGGCGTTGTATTTTTTTAACAATATAATTGGATATAATTTTTGTTAATCAGTTAAATTCAAATTTAAAAAAATAAGCGATCTAAGCATTCGACTATAACGTGATAGTGTTTTTAGTATGCTTTATAAAAATTTTCATTGTACTTTCAGCGTTTTCAGCACACGTACACGTGCTGAAATAGTCTCGTGGCTGCAAGGTTTTGCTGAAAACGAGCTCTTCGAAAGGTTTTCTTTCGCTAAATTCAAATATCGATTCCAGTGTTCTTCAGTAATTTAGCTTTATGTTCAACCCGGAAAAATCCAGACGAGCTCTTTCCGCGGAATAATAATGGAATTCAATCGAAAGAATACTGTTTTTCAGTAAACATTTTCAGTATAATTTTCGTATTCAATAATGATTTTTCTTTCATAGAAATATTATAAATTCAACGCCAAATGTACAAACAATGATTACATTTTATTTTTGAAAAATATATGGAATATTAACGATCATCATTTAAACCTTTGTGCCGTTTGGTTATCACATAGATTAATGCGTAAACTCGATGTGTAACAATGACTATTTATATTCATTTCTTTGTAACAAATTACCATACTCTTTCTGTATAATTTTACGAAGTATAAAATAACACTTTATAATAAAATGATTTTTAACAGAAAGAAGATTTTCTTATTTTAAATTAGTTCACAGTCACGTAACTATAAATCGAACTGCATTTTCGGCATTGAAACTTTAAAACTTTAACAATCGTGACAGAAAGATTATTAAAATTAAAATTTTATTTAAAATTAATCTTTATAAATATTGAATGATAAAATGATGTGTAGATCGGTATACCTTAATATACCAAATTTAAAAAACTCTAAAATGGTGGATATTTGTTCAATAAATTCATATATTCCATATAAAACTACTAATCAGCGGAAGTATATAAAAAATGAAATATAAAAGCTTTAATTTATAAAAGTATATTTTATTTTTTTGTACAAAACAAATAATATGTGCACCAACAACAGTTTGGAGTAAAAAATTCGCTAATAACGCTAAAAAATATCTCGAGTATCTTAGCTATTATTTATTTAGAGTAATATTTATAATGTTGTTTTTTTTGAATTCTAAAATAACAATTTAAGTTTAATATATACATACACAATAATAATAAAATTAAATAAATGTATTGTACTGATTAAAAGTTTATAAATATCTGATATATATAATATTCTATCTATTTTATATTACATAGTATTAAAAAACAAATTAAATACAACTCTATAATATTGACAATATAAAAATTTGTAATGGCTCATTCATAAAAATCGACTTTCGTACCCGAATTATATTTCGTATGAATGTAGAGAACCAATGGTTTTACATATATATATATATATATATATATATATATATATATATATATATATATATATATATATATATACACACACGCATAATAACAATTATTTATTGTATGTACATATTCGTATAATATAACCGTATATATTAGCTTAAATAAATGTTATTGAGGATGTGCCTTGGAAATGCGCCAATCCTATCTATAATAATAGCAAACGAAAAAAGCGATTTAAATTGTCATATAATTTTTTATTATATCCAAAATAATAAATTACATACATTTCCATCATCATAATAACATTTTGTGGACATACAAGCGATAGATAAATATATGTAAGTGTTTTATGAAGGAAGACATTAAAAAAAATGACCCCCCTTTTCCACTTTTTATTCTATATTTTTTATTTTATTGGCGAATTAAGTACAATATTATAAGATTTTTCTTTGTAATTTTCAAGTTATGAAAACGATATTTTAAGTTTATTTTAGGTAATAAATTATTAATTAAATATAATGTTAAAATTTATTTTAATAATGAAATGAATGTTTTTAATGAGATATCAAAATGTTATTGCTTTCATACTGGAAATAAAACTTTTCTATTAAATATGTAATCTAGAGTTTCTCAAACTTTTTCTTGTGGTGATGCATTTTTAAATACGCAAACTTTTCCTCTCTGTACTTGGAATATGAAAAAAAAAATAAGCAAAAATCGTATAATATTACTTTTTTAGAGCATTTCCAAGAAATAAAAACGCTTAGTTTTAATATGCAAATGAGTAAATTTATATATAGGCTAAAGATTTGAAAATCGCATTTTTATAAAATTTAGAATATCAATTGTATAATGTGAATTTGAAAAAAGTTATAATTATTTAAATTAAGGAAGTGAAGGTGGATGTTTCAAAAGATTTGAAATTTTCATGGATTTCTATTAATATTTAATAGAAAACTAGAAAAAATATTTAAATTTTTTATAATATTAATTTGAGTGTGAAGTATATAATTTTTAATTCATAAGATTAAATCATGGTAAAAAAATGTACGTTCTATTCAACATAAATCACATTTCTATTATGTTATATAATATTATATTTTTATCAATAAAAATTGTTTTTTTATTTATCAGTAAATCTATCACAGCTTTTTTTCTTGACCGTAATTAAAACACGGTATTCACGTGCAAAAATGTTATTATATTCATCGAGAAAAAAAATCAACCACAACATCTTAATTAACTTTATTTAATTAAAATAAAAGATTTCAATCAAGAATAAAGTATACTAATATATAACTTCTGCAGTCAATCTTTACTATTATATTAAACAATTTAGATTCAGTAGAAATATTATATATATATATATATATATTTTTTTTTTGAGTGCGTGAACGTTTCGATAACTTCACGTACTTTACGACTAAAATATTATTATTCTAATAGTAAATCTTATTAACAATTCAAATGAGTTTCCTAGTCGGATTCGTTTTTGAATATAATGCGGCGGTGCGTTATATGAAAATAAAAGAAAAAAAAGAAAGAAAGAAAAAACGGTAAGAAAATGTATACGTTTTAACAATGTTAATTCCGACAATATATGTAAAGGATTAACCGTTATGCGGCAATAAGTTTGATGAACTTATCGTTGCCTAAAACGTCGGTCATGTCGTATTTAATCATCGTGCGGTGATGTACTTGTTCATTTATGTGTTTATATAATGTGAAAAAAAATGTTTTTAAAAATATATGCATTGTTTTTGAAAATGTTTAGGAATTATTTAACAGGGAATTGTATTTTATAGGATGTAATCCGTTTCTCTTCTCAACAACCTCATTTCCGCTGTTTGCATTCGAGAACAGACTTTCAACAGTGAGCTATGGTTTTGTGAGGGTTAAATTGAAAAATTTTATTTATCAAAATATATATGAAAAACTTCATTTTCTTGTTAAATAAATAATTTTTAAAATATACTTAATTTTAACGATTTATAGAAGAATGTAAAATTCAGTTTAATTGCTTTATATAAATATTTTTATTAAAAAGATTATATATATATATATATATTATTGTATTGAATACATGATACAATTTATTGAAACATCTGTATCAACAGTTTTGTCGAACTTTCCTAATATCGAATAGTCGCAAGACATAAAACGGTAACATATGGCGTAACACAAATCAACATAATTCCACTGTTTGTATTTAATAAATTGTGCGTGTACGCGTGCAAAATAACACCGTATGAGTTTTTATATAGATCGATTTTTTACACCTTTATATATTGGATGAAATTGATTATATGAAAATATAAAGGGGTCGTTGTAAAATTATAATTAATTAATTGTCATTTATTGATAAATCTAATAATTAATTCTCGTATTGTCATTAAGAATGAGTAAATATGCAAAATTTTATGTCAATTTGATATTGGGAAGTGCTAAAAAAATCGATTACTCCAATAAATCAACAAATAGTGCAAGTTATAAAAGTGAATGAATAATATATAATATATGATGAAAGCTCTTTATTCTAATGATATATATATATATATATATATATATATATATATATATATACATATACATGTGCGTGCGTGCGTGTGTGTGTGTGTGGAGTTAAATGTGACTTTGCGGTATATCATTTTAGACTGCGATCAGAACGCGCTATCGGTATGACCGCTGCTTAACAATTCACCAGGGACAATAATTACTTTCTATTCGAAATGTCGTCCGCTGGTTCACCGTCATTAGTGAAAAATATCCATGAATACGTGTGTATGTATGTTCATATTTAAATGTCATAATGTTCATACTGAAATTACCAGTGGATGGTAATAATGGTTCCGCTGCGAGCTCACGAAACGATTTTACACTTTTATTATGCATAAAGAATATATATGTACTTTTTTCTTTTTTTCGCGCTTTTTCCTCTGGAGTCACTGTGGAGGCCGTTTTATATTTATTTTTCGTACCTATACTTCATATATTCTAGCTACCCGTTACCTCAAACAAACCCCCATTGCTTCTACCAATGGTTTTTCGCCCCTATATGGATAATTCGAGCGGTAATAACGCGGCGAAATGTCAAAACTAAGCGATGCTTAAATATCAGAAAAAAATATTGCCGTATATTCATTAAATGGGAATTTTCGGTTCTTTTATCGTTTGCGGTGCATTTATTTCCACGAGTCGACTGTTCCGAATATTATCCGAACAGTCGAGGCGGGGGGTTGGCGTTTCTCAAACGGCGGCGCGCGTAACGATCTGAACGTTCCGAAACAGATCTTGTTGCGAATTTATTGCGTGAGTTTACTTACTTTAATGAAGATTGATTGAATGTTAATATATATATATATATATATATATATATATATATATATATATATATATATATATATATATATATATATATATATATATATATATAATGGATAAATGATTAAATATTTTTTAATTTGTTTTATTTCAATATTTAAAAGATTTAGATTCGCTTTTTAAATTTATGAGTGTTTATATATATTTTTACTGGATTATGATGTCGGATGTTTCAGTAAAAGTCGTATCGAATAATAACACGTTGAATGCCACGTGAATTAACACGCGAGGTCACAAAAGTTATTTTTTTACTTGAGATATGGGGTTATCGGTGACCCCAACGTGTTACAGATCATTGATAAACCTGAGTGTTAAATATCAATTTACAAACAATAAAATGGAAAATTTTAATATGAAAAGTTGATCCCGATATCTTTTGTACAATATTATATAAATGCATTTAAAATATAATTTTCTTTATTCAAAATAAATTTATTATGGTATATGTATAACAACTTTATTTTCCTACATATGAACAATTTTTGTTGTTGTTTTATTTTAATAAGATATGTAGAAAAAAAAACAATTTATTTACTACAAAGTTGTTTATGATGGCTACGTAGATTACACGCTTATTTAATGTACACTAGATATTGGATTCGGTCATAAAAATGTTATTAAAAAAATTCTTCAGCACGTATAAATAAATGATATATAAAATTAATGATTCGATATATTATATATATATATATATATATATAAATATATATATATATATATATATATATATAAATATATATATATATATATATATATATATATATATATATATATATATTATAGTTGTGTGTAGATATAGAGATGGCATTATTGGGATTACAGAACGCGCGACAAAATTTCAGTGTTAACCCTTTATCCGCGATGGCGCGTCGTAAATTCCGGTCCGGAGCACCCCACGTTATGAATAATGTTTTATGAGACGTCGTTTTTTGGAGGCGTTATCCGAAGGGACCGCCGACCGGGCAACACAGGTCCCCCAACCCTTCCGGGTCCATTGGACCTTCGAGGATGGGTCCGATTCACCCCCAAACCCAAACAATTCATATGGGACAATCATAGAAATCTAACCTAACCTATGCTGACCCACCTTCGCGAATGGGCCGGCATAGTCGCGGATTTTTCTATTTTATTTATTTACGTTATTATGTTTTATTTTTTGAGATTTAATTTGATTGAATAATTTTAATTTTAAATATATAAAATAAATAGTCTATATTAGATATCAATATATTGATTTTTTTAAAATTATATCTTTTGTTTTTGATACATAAATATTAATTTATTTTTTGTGGGTAAAATAGCTGTTGATTAATATAAATAATAATAGATATAATCATTTGATATATATATATATATATATATATATATATATATATATATATATATATATATATATATATATATATTACAGTTATTTTTTTTGGGAAAAAAGTCCGCATCTGTCTCTATCTACCTATATTAAAGGTAGTATAAACCCTTTATGAAGCGGGTTCGCGCGCCCTTTCAGGGTGGGTACGCCTTACCCCACACTCGATAATTCATACGGGACAATCGTGGCGATAGTAAGTAACAGCGGAAATAAATCATCGGCATCCATGATTTACTACAAATATAATGTGAACGTGGGACAACGACGCGGGTGGTATAGACCGCCTCCGGGATGGAGTCGGCATCCATCAACCGGCGGACACGAAACGAACGGTGGTCGCTTCCTGTTTTGAGACCATTAAACGATGGACAACGATAAAAAGGACCCTTTAGAATAACCAGTGTGTGAATGTTAATCGATGTCGGGGACGGGGGACGGGGGGACAAGGTACCGATTCGATCCACTTTTTCTTATAATGAATGATCTATTATTGTATAAACTACTGCATCGTAATTGTCAGGTTTTATATAGGGTGTTTTTATTAGTATATAAAACGTTAAATCAATATAAAATATAAATAAAAAGTTTTATTTGCTGTGAACTTGATTTTATTTGAAAGATAATTTTATTTCGTGTTACTTGAATATGATTTTCGGTTTTTTATGTGATTACCTAAATTGGTTCAGAGAAAGTCTAAATGAAAAGTCCAATTTTCGATTAATTTTGCAGCAGTTGAGGTTGTAACATATCAGCTATAATATAGCAAATGTTGTCTTCCAAAGATACAATTCCAGAAAAAAATAGTCGACCGGTATTAAATTGCATGATCTTGAAGACAAATTCACAGGTCCATTTTCATTAGCAACTCCGTTTTGAATCTATTCACCAAATGCACGATTTCCTTGTGGTCGTGTGGCTTCAATTCTTGTACTAGCTGAATTTTGTAAGCCATCAAACTTCCATAAAGTGGATGGATACAACTCTAATAGTTTAAAACTATACCGAATGGACTCATCTGGATTTTCTTCAATACTGCGCTCCATAACAGTAATAACTTCTTCGATTAGAAAAAATAGTTTTAGTATATTAATTAATACTCATTGAATTTATAGTCAAGTTTAATTATTTAATTTGGTGTTCAACAGACCGTTAAGTTAAATCGATTATAAATATGATATTAATTATATATATACAAGAAAAAAAGCAGTTGTTCTTTAAATGATTTCAAATTGGACAATACTTACGTATAATAATTTGCGTCAGCTTTTTATATTTTTGAAAAATTTTTACTCGAGAATCTTAATATAAAAAAAAAGAAAAATTCTTCAAGGCTTTTACCGAGTGTCGAGAATTATTCGGTCATAACGTTTTGTCGCAAAGTTGATGTTTCGCTTAAATTCACCCGGAAACGGGCTTAAAGAAGTAAACACGGTCATAATAACTTTTGCGCGGGAACTTTGCGAAAGACTCTTACAAAGATGTAAATATTATAATCGTCGTGTCGTAATAATAAATGCCACTACGAAATAATACGTAGTATGTGAATTTACGATTATTAACGGGAAAGCGGTTGGAAATCCTCACAATACAAATACAAATATATATATATATATATATATATATATATATATATATATATATATATATATATATATATATATATATATATATATATATATATATATATATATATATATATATATATATATATATATATATATATATGAATAAATCGCAGAGTCAATCATGAAAATTTTGCAGAATTGAATTTTATACGAGATTGAAGAGATTGCGCACTTTACGATGTTTGCGTTAATTAAAAACGCGCACGGTTAACTAACCGGTTAACCCTCGCACTGCCGACGCCGCAATTGCGGGCCGCGAAAAAAAAATACTGAAAGAGTAATTCATTTTATGTCGACGCTGTATTAATTCGCGCGGAAAAAATTATGTGTGGTCCACATACACACACACACACACACACATATATATATATATATATATATATATATACATTTATAAATGTTTATAAGGTTGTGTAATCACGATACGATTGCTAGTAATTGACATTATCGAATGGGGACGGTTATTTAGATCGCACGTTGTAGATTGTTGAAGTTGGTGATAATTAATCAAATTCGAATGTCGAATTTCTGTCGATTATCTTTGCAACCGATCGATAAAGGCTAAAAGTTGATCGTTAAAGTTGAAACGCTTTTGAGAAATTTTGGACAATATATATATATATATATATATATATATATATATATATATATATATTGTGTGAAATATAAATATATATATATATATTTCGCTATTGTATATGCTAAGAGCTTCTCAAAAAACTCTAACAGAGCATAACTTTTATCCAGTAAAAAAGTGGCTTCATGATCAAGAATATCTATTAAATTTACGTAAACATTTTTATTAGTTATTTTAATTTCATTGATTTTATTAAAAATATAAAAATATTATAAATTATGATTTTTTTATTATATTATATTAAAAATGTGAGTTTTCAAGATTTTTTAATGTATATAATAATATAGATATATTGAGAGACTGATAATATTTATTAAATTTTATTAATCTAAATAAATGTGGAACAATTAGGTACGATCAATTGAACATGAAATTTCACAAAAACAATCAAATTTTATTGCATCGCGATTGTTAAAATCGAATTTTATATGAAAAACATCAATTTGATAAATTATTTCACTATCGAATGAACATGTTAACCATTTTATATTTTGATGTTAGAAGGATTCGATTTTTCTACACGATTGAATCCTTTTCGATATTCGAATCGTCGCCGTTGCCTGTCCGTCGCTGTTTCTCCTTTTTAAAACGATCCTATATTTTACAATACAGGCTTCTAAGGGAGTAAAAGGGGTTGCTTTTTGTGTGAAAGGGGTGAGGATTTTTGCAGCAGAAATCGGATATTTCGGTCGGTTCCGGTCGAACGGAAGTCTAGTCGTTTGCGTGCGGAAACGGAAGATGTAGCAAAGAAATTGCTTTGGACAGGCTCTTTGTGCCAGATCACCTTCTATAAGAAGCCCAGGCAGTACATTAAAAAACTTTTCACCAGTGAAAAAAAGGCAACGAAATACGTTTTTGTTATCAAAACTGTAGAGTCGGAAGTCGAGAGTCAAAAAGAGAACGATTTTTTCAATATATTATATCTTCATAGTGACGTTATAATAAAATTGTTATGAATTAAAATATACATGACTAATGGTAACGTTTTCAAATCATATTAATCATCGGAACGCACGAGCGATGAATAATAAATGAAATATAAAAAAAATCGAATAAAGGCAATTTGTTTTAATAACATCCGGTAAATTGACGTCAATTAAAAACGACGATTAGTATCGTTTATTTAAAAATGCACGCGTACAGTATGATCGATTGTTATTTCCATTTGTTCAATCCATATTTACAATGTGTTCCGGTGAAAATGTGACCGATATCAGTTTGAAAAAAGTAATGGAAAATATGTCTTTTTTAGAATTAATAGATACATGAAACGGGTTCTCCAGTTTTATGTTCAATCTTCAAACATTATTTCTTTCAATAAGATTTGACACATCGGTCTAAATAGAGATTTTGAATTCTTTTCAAACCACTCATGCATATTATAGAGTTTAGATAGACTTTTTCTACCAAGACGACCTATTATTTTATCCTACATCACTGATTATATAGGAATAAAATTTTAAATATTTCATATGGATCAGTATTTTCTATTTTATTTGAAAGTTTAAAGATCAATGTCCGTTTATATATTTTAAGTATGGCTTTTTGCCCTTTGTCGAAGGATTTTTTTAGAAATCCACGAGAAACCATTGCTTAAAAGTGGTCTTTTTAAGCAAAAAGATTCTTCACTTATATCATAAATATTTTGGTTAATAATATTGATAACAATTTGAAATCATACACACACAAACACACATATAAGTACTTTGAAACCCGTGTGAAAATGAAAAAAATAAATACAAACTTAAATCGCATAATACGAAGATTTATATTTAATAAGACGAAGGTTTAGTGTATATAATACTGTGATGAAAAAATAAGGTGAATTTGTCTATAAAATGTAAATTCTTTATTTATAATTCTAAATCAATTTTATTCCTTTCAAAGTAATCCCCATTCGATAAAACACACTTTGCCAACGCTTTTTCCAGTTATTGAAATAGTCGGAATAGTCTTTTTTGAGTTTGCTGAATAGCCAGAAATCGTGCGGATCTAAATCAGGTGAATATGATGGTTGCGGAACGACACGAGTTGAGTTTTTGGGAAAAAAGTCGCAAAGAACCAATGCAGTGTGACATGGTGCATTATCGTGATGAAGGAACCAAGAGTTGTAAAAAAACTCGGAGATAATTAAACCTTTTGAAAAACAGACGCTTGGCAAATATTATAGACGGTCACACCAATTTAGGAAAAAAAAATACAATTTACCTGCCTTCCATTAGGAGTTTTAAATGATAATTTTACCTTACTTTTTGATATATATATATATATATATATATATATATATATATATATCCATCTTTATATTCGGTAAAATCAGCATTATTTTTCCCATTTTTCTTCGCGTCTCCTTTGTTCGACGCCATGTATGGTACATATCTATATAAAACGCGCACTAGGATCCATGCGAAAAAAGCACCTCCTCATCAGGTCGGATAACCGACGTTAACGTTCGCATCACGACCATATATACGACGACGTAAACCGACCAGTCATCAGTCGGATAACTCGTATAGTCATTTGTTAGACGGTTCATTGTGGCTTAGTCGAAAGTAGCGCGAATTGTTCGCCTCTTTTTTTTTTTCTCCACCACGTATAAGTGACACCATTGACTGCGATAATGGCGCGCATAAATACCGATCTTTATTACCGTCAACCCTTTCCGACTACGACGAGCCAGTGGTGGTCAACTTATTATTGCTAGGGGAGACATATTCGATGTCAGTCAGTAAGATAAATGGAGAAAAATGCTGATGATTTTTTTTTAGAATTGTATAAAAAAAAACTCGTATAATGTAATATATAATATTCAAAATACACATTTTATATACCCCGATTTATGCGATACTTTTTATGCAGTCTAGAAAAATAATTTTTAAATTATGTTTCAAACGAATAAAGTTTGATTCGTGGCATCTCAATACTGAGGATGAATTAATTTTATTTTTTAAGTTATAATAATAATAATAATAATAATAATAATAATGTAATGTTTAATAAAAAATATGTTAAGAATATTAAGTGTGAATTATCGTGTCTTTCATATTTTTTTTTAATACAATTTTTCATGAATGTATCATAAAATTTTATATATTATTGATGTCTCAATTTACACGGTTTACCATTTAATAAAACATATTTGAAATTATATGGGTTTCTTGACTTTTTTAAAACGCATCTTTGAAATTAATATAAAATCTATGTCTCTATTTATATGGTTTGAAATTGAATTTATGCAAGTGCCTTGCATTTTTTATGCGGTTTCCATTTACACGGTTTTCGTGAAAAACGTATCTACTGCGTAAATCGGAAAATGACTATATATAGGATTATATACCATATATATATATATATATATATATATATATATATATATATATATATATATATATATATATGCATGTGTAATAAGTTATATATATATACATATACATGCATGTGTAATAAGTTTCGATATTATAATTATTATATGCGCATTATAATATTGCCTTCATTCATTAATCACTTAATGAACGACTAAAATTCATTTGCATGCATAATTAATTTATATAATCAATCTTTGTAATAATTAATTGAACTAATTTTGTGATCAATCTATGTGGTAAATTCAGAAAAAATGTATATTTTTTATATATGTACACACACACACACACACACACACATATATATATATATATATATATATATATATATATATATATATATATATATTATAAAAATTTTTTCATGTAAAAATTAATAGGAAAGTAATTAATTAATTTTATAATAATTAAATGAGAAGAAAAAAATAGTTAAGATTATGTAGATTTTTTTTATATCAGTTCAATATTAAAAATATATTAAATCATAATTAATTTATATAAATAATACAATCAATATTTTATTATGTTTAAATATAAATATAAATATATATGTATATATATATATATATATATATATATATATATATATATATATATATATATATTTGTAGCATAAATATGACGGTTTAGGAACGAGCACGCGTGCCGCATTTGGCCACCCATGCAACCACAATTTGGTCCGTGGATGCGTCACATTGTCCCCGGGAATTTTTTTTCCCGAATTTTCTTATTTTTTTTTTTGGGGCTTGGCTTTTCTTCGGCGAACGTTATTTAGAGCGGTCCGAACCCGAGGCGCCGATTTGCATATCGTACATGCGGGATTAGGTGAATCTCCGGTTTTTACATATATTTACGTACACCATGTATATACGATATTTATATATATATATATATATATATATATATATATATATATATATATATATATATATATATATATATATATATATATATATATATATATGAGTGTATATATAATATTTTTACCCGGGTTTAAGGCCCATTGGACAGGGTCGGATGTGGTATTATTAAAAAATACACAATGACAAAGTCGTCGTTTTGGTGCCCGCGGGCGACCTCAGGAACTTTTGTACGCCCCTGTGGTGACAGGTGAACATGTAGGATAATGGAGAATTTTCACGAAGATGCAACCTCCCATCCTTGTTCATTTAGTCATCGTCTTTTTTTTTGTTGTTGTTGTTGTTTTTGATCGCGCCGGTGTTTTTCTATATTTTGTTGTGCTTTTTTTTTTGGGCCCCAAAGGAAAAGCGCAAAGACGCGAGTTGCCCCCGTTCTAAGTTTGAAGTGAAATGAAATAACATCCCTTTGCGTATTACTAAATTATTTTTCTTTTTTCGTTATTGTTAAAAAATGAATTTATTCACGTTACATTTATAAATTTAATTTTTAATAAAAAAAATGTTTCAATTTTATATTTTTATATAATGTAATAAGCGATTTTTAGATTATTCCGAATTCACGAATTCTTGGATTGTTTTTTTTTATCATTATTATAACCCTTTGTATATAAAAACAGATTTTCATATCTGCAAAAGAAAGCATAAAAGAATATTTTTTATAATTTATAAATAAATTCGATTGTGAAAAACTAAAATAATTAAATCTTTATGAAAAATTTAATACGATAATTTTGAATTATTTTTTTATACAATTATCTTACTAATATATAGAAATATTATATTTTTTTAAATAAGATAAAAATTTAACCATAACATTTTTGATTTAATTCATATATATATTAGGGGGATCGGCAAGTAATTGTCAGTAATATTGATAGTTGTTTTACATCCTTCTTAAAAATATCATTGATTAATTAAGGAAAATCTTTTCTAAGTATATTTTTTATCTTCCACATTATCGTGTTTTCCATTTAACGTATGTTTTAATAACCTGAAAAGGTGATAATCTGATGGCGTGAGATTTGGTGAATAAGATGGATGAATTTGGTAGATATTTAATTATAAAATAAAATTTATAAGCATTCTTAAATGAAACAATGAAAATTAAGTGTATGGATGTTCGTATTTCAATACAAACCGACTGTGAATCAACGCATTTAATAAATTTTGATTATTTTCCAGTCGCAGATTGTACATTAAATTTAATGATTTAAAATATTAAATATATATTGTAACATATATAAATGGATGTGTAATAAGCACGTTGGGATTGTCAATAATACGTATGTGTATGTAAAATTGTTCATGTCGGTTACAATGGAAAAAGGGAGAAAAACTGTCCCATAACGCTATGTCACAGGGAAAAGCCAAATTGAATTTTTATTATACGCTAGATAAAATTTGATATTTCTTACAATCTTTATATTATAACATTTTTACCGAATGTAGAAAAAAGAAAAAAATGAGCGGGGGGAAAATAAATATATCCGATTTATATACACATTTTTTTTCCGCATAAAACACAAATAATAATAAATAATGGCGCTCAACATTCTATTATCTTATAGTGAAATTTATATCGCATTATATAAAATATGAATCGAATCTTTTATAAACTCAATTATTTATTTTGATTATTTTTTATTAATTTATTATAATAGGCACACATATTTATATTTTATAATTTTAAATATTATTTTTTATAAAACAGAAGACATAACTATTAAAAATTAAATTAAAATAAAAACAAGGTTAAGGGTGATAGAATTAGATAATTCTGATTTTATATATATATATAAATATATATATATATATATATATATATATATATATATATATATATATATATATATATATAAAGTAATTTAGTTGAACTAGTAAATTAATTATTTATGTAAGAAATAAACTTTTTTCTCGTTATTTTTCATATATTAATGTAGAGAAGAGGGATTTAAAGTAAAAATAAAATTAGATATTCTTAAAAATATATGTAAATGAGTACCCGAAAACCGGATCTGCACATAAGGGTTAAATCAATATTATTTAAAATAGAAGTAAAATTAACAAATTCAAATAATGTTTTATTTAATATTTGAATATATTTTATAATATAACTGTAAAATAGCTAATTATTAAAATATAAAATATATTTTAGTACGGTAGAATATAGTTCACTTTTAATATATAGCAATAAAGTTTGTGTTAAACTTTGAACTATAGATACGGTATTTAATACGATAAATATTGGAAAGTTTCCTCTTTAGAAATGGTGCTTTTTAATAATATATTATTAATATAATTTTATTTTTATATTAATTTCATGATTTTGATCGATTTATTTATCGATATATTATTTTATATTTATACATGATATATTTTATTATTTAATTAATATTCATTTAAATTATATTCATTTTTTATATTTATAATATCAATCGTTTCATTTTTTTTCTATATTTATATATATATATAAAGAAAATAAAAAAATAAATAAATTCTTTCTTTCAAAAAGAAACGTAAATGATACGCATCATTAAAATAATACACAAATCGCATTTATTTCGTGCAAAGAAAAAAAGTAATTAATATTTCAAACGTCGACGAATTTTTAACGAGCTCTCGCGAAAATATACGGTGAAAATATAGCGATCGTCAAAGGCACCCCCCCATTTGACTACCGCTCCGCGGAAAATAAAAAAGAATTTTCTTTCATAATTCAAAAAAAAATAATAATGAAGAAAATGCGAAAGATCAAAAAAAAGATGGAAAAATACGACGATATCGAAACGATACACATGTTTAAAATTCATAAAATTATATAAGACACATGTTATTCATATTTTTTATCGAATTTTATTTTATTTTTTCATACAAAACGATTTAATATCATATTTTTTTTAAGAGTATATGCGGAATAATCTAAAAATTTCGCAGAAAATCCTCTTAATTCACGCAGTAAATCGACAAAGACCGCGTGTTTTGCTCTCACTATTTTTTTCCTCTCATTTATTTCATTTAGATCCTTTGCAAATTTCGAATCGTAGGCACTGAACAAAAAAAGGGCGGTAAAAAATAAAAAAGAAATAGAATACTTCCGAAAAACGGGAAGTGTAAAAACTAGAATAAATCACATTAATTTAATTACTTAGGTCTCGTTTATCCGTAGAGTTAATTATTGTTATAAATAAAGAATGTTTACTGATATATAAAATTGTAAAGCAGTGGCGTTTTGGTTATTTAAAAAATAAGGTTTTTATTTTAGAGTTCCATGGTGTTCTTTTTATTTATTTCTATAAATAACTTGAAATTTTATGATGTATTTTAAGAATAAAAATTTAATTTTATTAATATTTTTTTTTATCAAATATGTATGCTGTTTAATTTTAATTCAATTTTAAAAAGTATTCATAAAAATACGAATTGAATATTGAGATAATTCTTTGCGAATTTACTTTTAAAGTTTTGTTTGTTAAGAAAACAGTCAATTCGTAAATCTTAGTAAGCTCATTTTCAAACTATCGTTAAAAATTAATCGTTGTTCAGAACTAATGAATAAATTAAAAACTTTGAAACTTATTTGAATAAGATTATAAACTTTGTGCAGGATTAACTAATAATATAAGAGGGAAGGCATCGAAATTTGATTCTAAGGATATATGTGATATTTTAATGTATTTTAATCCTGACAAAAGTATACTTCGTATGTATATTATTTATATATGATTAAATTAAATATTACTTTTACTTTTGATTAAAAAAATATAAAAGACTATTCCACAGTATAAAGTTTAATACTAAAATATTAATTAATAAGAAGATATAATAAATTATATAAATCATTTATTATTTTAATATAATTTCAGATTTAATGCAAATATTCTCAGAAATAATTTTAAAATTGATATGATTAAGGTTTAATTTGAAGTAAAAAAAATACACAACAAATATAATTATTGTCAAATTAATTTTAATTTTATATATTAATTATGAATATATTTTACTAATTAAAAGCTCATTATACATTCTATTATGAGGAAATAAATGAACATTTGCAATATTAATAACATGAATTTTAAATTAAAAATTGAATAATATTTTCATTATTTTATATATTATATTTATAAAAAATTAAAATTTGATTTTTTTTTCAGAATATTATTGCATTGTATGTCGCATATTCATCATCAAAACCGTAAGTATTCACCGTTTACATACATAATATTTTTAGCGATAATAGTTTAATTATTTATTTACATATTTGTGCGCTCATTTAATATATATTTTACATATACATATATATATATAATGTTAAAAAAAATCGATGATAATAACTTATATGTGAAAATTACGTTTTCGCGTGTCGGTTCCGCCTTTATTATTATACACCGGTTAGTTTTATACGAAATCCGTGATGTGGTTGTTTTCGTATTTTCGCCGCTTTTCATTCACTAATATAATACTAATTCACTTAATGATAAGAAGTTGAGTAACAGCTTTTTAACGGTTCTCTTCTGCAATCTGTGGAATTTTCTTGCGTTTACTTTCTTTTATTTAAAAAAAAATATATAAAAGAAAAAGGAAAAATCTCGATCGAGCGAAATTTGAAAGAGGATTAATGGTGAATTTTTCTTTTGAAACTTTAGTAAAAAAATCCCAATGGAAGTTTTCAATGTGTATATATATATATATATATATATATATATATATATATATATATCTATATATATATATATATATATATACATATATATATATATATATATAAACATATATATATATATATATATATATATATATATATATATATTTAAAAAATCTTTATTAAAATATTTAACAATAGTGAAATATAATTAAATCGAAATAAGAATGTATGATTGTATGAATATTATATAGTATTATCATCATTACTCTAATTGTAATTTTGTATAAAAGTCATATTTAATAAAAAATATTATTTATAATAATGTATTATATTAATCTGAATATATTTATATGATTTTGAAACGAAAATTTATATATTATTTAAAATTGTATTATATATATTCATAAAAATATAATTGTTGAAACACAATTTTGTGTCAACCCTTAATATATATATATATATATATATATATATATATATATATATATATATATATATATATATATATATATATATATTACATACAACTAATTTTTGTGCGTTATAAACATATATTTAATTAGCAAAAGAGCAATTTCACCATACAGCAATTCAACGTAGTAATTAGTACCGAAGATATATTCTGGAAAATGTCAACGACTGCCTAAAATAACACTCGGAACAATGACGAGGACGACCGCAAATAAAATACGATCAAAAAAATAAAACCACCCCCTTACACACACATATACGCACACACACACACACACACACATATATATATATATATATAGGAAATATGTAACAATAGATCGGACAAGGGTGTCAACTTTGTGTGTATGCGTATGCGTGCTTGTGTGTGTTAGGGGTTGAAAAAAGGTAAAATAAAAACGACACGTGCTGATAACGCGCCGCGGAATTCGTCAGGTGTCGCGTCGTTTTATTAACGCCAAAAAATAAAAAAAAAGAAAAACGTAACGGCGAAAATTGCGTGACCCGCGAACAGGGACACGCAAATTCGCCTTCGCGACAGGCGCTTCTCAAACTGTACGGCCTTATAACGGCGACGTACTTGGCGATTTGACATTTATTTGTCTTCTTTTATTATTATTGTTGCAAATTTTATTTAACCTGTATTGTTTGTTGGAGTGGAATCTTGTAATCGAATTTTCGATCACTTTCCAATATCAAATTGAGTTGAAATTTTACATATTTGCACATTCTGAATGACAACACACAAATCATATAGTTGGATTTTTTTTGCAATAAATATGGTCTCAATTTTTAAATATTTTCTTAATTATTATACTTTCTTTCAATTACACGTGTCTAAATTATTTTTTTCTATTAATCGGATCACTTTAAAAAAATACAAAATTGAATTGTTAATTTAACATTCAAATATTAATGATTTAATTTCCAGATATATAATAAATAAACAAAATAATATATAAAAAATCAAATTGTAAACATTTGCAATATCAATATTTAATAACACTCGTTAGAAATAAAATAATACGATTTAATAATTTTATCCGATATAATGAAAAGAAAGTATATTAGCTAATAAAATATTTGAGGATACAGTCAATATTAATGTCGAAAAAAAATGTAAATCTACTAATTAATTCGTGCATTGTCATCAAAAATGAGTAAGTATGAAAAATTCAAATCAATTTGATATCAGAAATGGTCGAAAATTCGATTACGTGATTCCACTCGAATAAAAGTATGCAATTAAATTCTGATAACAATAAAAAAATAATTAAAATTCTGAATCTGAAATAAAACATGTTCTAAGATTACAAACATTTTTTTTAAATTTACATACAATTATCTAATGATATAAATTTAATTTTAGTACTTATTGATAATTCAATATTAAAAATATGTATTATATTGCAATATTTAAATTTAAAAAAGAAATTAAAATTTAATACAATAAAATAATATTAAAACACTTGAGAATCACTGCTGAAAATATTTTATGGTGTAATCACGAATATTTTTATTATAAAAACAAAAATTTAGATAATAACTCACTAGTCGCATTAAGAATAAAAATTCACTATGTTTTAGAATATTTTGTTATCTAAACGGCAGAAATTTTTCAACTGGAAAATTGCAACTTACACACACACATACAAATATGTATATTTCATTAGTTTTATATGAATACACAAAGGGAAAATTCACAGAAAATAATTTAGCTGGCCCCCCTAGCTATCAATTTACTTTGTGCGTTTTGTCAACCGGATCTTCTTAAAAACTTTTTCAACATTTGTCTTTTGAGAGATTTTGAAGAAAAGGATGAAGTTTTTTATTATTTAAACAATGCGTCATATTATATATATATATATATATATATATATATATATATATATATATATATATACATATATATAATATTTTTTTACTTTCAAATGACAATATTTGTTAATTAATTATGAATAGAATTACTTTTTATCCTGGATTTTTTTAATGTGTTGTAGTATAAAACAATGAAAATATTCTGAAAGATTGAGCACCTCTGTGTCAAACGACAAATTTTCATGATATAATGATATATAGCCCGTGGAAAAAATCGCAAATTTTCCTTCCTTTATTCCTAATGAGGTCCCGAAATGTTATTCAAAACTTCATTTGATCATTTCGCGTTATCGAAACTCGCATAAAAGGGTCTAAATTTGTTATGTTCATCGTCACCGATGTGAATTTGACTGATATCTAAAGTTATTTTGTGATAAATTTTCAATATTTATAAAATATTCTATAATATATATTCTATTTTTTAAATATATATGATATATTAAAAAAATATAAAGTTGATTATGAATTTAAATTGTGTGTGTGTGTGTAATATGAAATATTTTATAATATATATAAATTTTATTAATACAGATTATTTGTAGATTTTTTTGTATAAAAAAAGTTTTGAATAATTATTGTGTATTCAAATAGAATCATATTATATTCAGAAGATTAAGGTCAGTTGATGCTCTAGGAACAAAAGAAAATATTATATTTATTCCCCACAAAATGAACGTAAAATAAAAATATATTTAATAATTAATATATTTTTAAATATTTATATAAATATATAATAATAAATAAGCGAGATGGAGGGAGGTTGAATTTAAACCTCCCCCCCCCGATTTTGGACAATAACCGGATGCGTTGTAATTTAAATAGACCACAGGTATCCGGTTGCAGTCAGTTTTGGCTATTGTTGAAACCTTCACGGGACCTTTCGAGATTATATTGTGCCCGAAAATTGCCCCCCCTTCTAGGCTGGAAAATTCCCTTTATTCAAGGGACGGTTGTCGTTATTTTTCATGCGAGTAATAATAGTAACACTTGAATGGCGCGATAAATATACTTTAAGCGCGTATATTAAAAAAATGTACGAATGTAAATCAGATAAGGGTTGTATTATATATGAAATCGGATGATATGTGTATGTAAATGTAAAGTTCTAGAAAAAATATTTATTGTTACAATTTTAGTTTGTTTCAATTTATCTAAGAAATTTCTTATCGATGAATAAACAAGTTTTTTTTTCATATAAATGTACGCTCAGCTTTATTATCTTACGAATTTTCCATTACATGATTTAAAAGTAAACCGCGCATACCCTAATTAATCGGATAATAACAAAATTCATTATACATTTTTACGGTCAATATTTATGAACAATGTATAAAAGTTTTATTTCGGATCAATATTATGAAAATTATTTTGTTTTAAATAAACAATGTATAATATAATAAATATAAGAAAAGATATTTTAATTCGTTGAAAAATATCGAATACTTTGAATATTTTTATAATGAATTGTGTTAAACAAGTATTGCGTTAATCAATATATAAAAATTATATATTTTTTGTATCAACTTATAAAATTTGACATTATAAATAAAATTAAAATGTATTATCATATTTTTTTTCTGAATATGTTGAGCAAATATATATGAAAATTAAAAATTATATATATATATATATATATATATAAATATATATATATATATATATATAGGTATATATATATATATATATATATATATATATATAGGTATATATATATATATATATATATATATTTATATATATAGATATATATATATATATATATATATAGATATATATATATATATATATATATATATATATATATATATATATATTTATATATATAGATATATATATATATATATATATATATATATATAGATATATATATATATATATATATATATATATTCTAATAATGATAATCCGTAATTTTTTTTGTATTAACAAATTTTATAAGAAAAACTGTATAAAGATCAATAAAAAAGGCGTAATGTTAAAATATAAAAAAACAGGATTACATTAAAACTTTCCTTTTTTCGTTCGTCGTAAAAAAATAAAAACAAGATACGCGATCAAATTTACGACGCGGCATCAAGTTTTGTTTAATATTTTATTAGAAAGTCCTCGTCTGACGGGGAAAGCTTTCGAATAATATTTCGTTTTCATTTTTTTTCCTTTTTGTTGCTGTTTTTGTTGTTGTGTTTCCGAGGCGTTTTGTTTGTTTGTTTATTTTGCACAGACGGTAGACGAAGTCGTGTTTGTTCATCGAACTGAATTTAGCTAGATTGCAATTTTGGTGCAGGGCAAACAAGAAAATCAAGAACAATTATTCTTCAGTGTATTTAACTCGGATATTTTCCGAGTGCAGCTCTTTTAGAATTTTCCCAAGAATAAAATATTTACAATGAAAGCAATTAAAATAAAATTGTCATTATATATATATATATATATATATATATTAATGGTATATATATATATATATATATATATATATATATATATATATATATATATATATGGTATATATATATATATATATATATATATATATATATATATATATATATATATATATATATATATATATATATATGGTATATATATATACATATATATATTGATATATAATAAATAAGCGCTATTATAATTTATTTTTTACTAGTATCTTCAGTTTTACAATCAATCTTCAAAATTGTCATATTTATATAAATTAAAAAAAATCGTTATGCTATAAATATAAATGAACATAATAATGATTATATTTAATGGAATAAATATTTTTTCATATGTCAAAAACAGTTTTATATCTCTTTGTTATATAATTGGATATTTCACGTACAAATATCTGATTATATACGTGTATATATAAATATTTATTATTAACTCAAAATACATGTAAACGAATGAATTTGATCGGAATAATTGCGCGCGTTGTCCAATTGCTGACATTTCGACGTTACCGTTTTTAATTATTTTAAAATATTCATTGTTGTTGTGTTTAATATTAAAAAAGGGGGGTTAATTACATTTTAAAATTTTCGTATATATATATATATATATATGAGCGCATTTTCATATTAGTACCTCCGGGATATGGAATATTAAACATTTTTATGGATAAAATACATACATATATATTGAAAAATTTAATTTCAGAAATACATTTAAAAAATTGTATTTTTGGTAATTTTACGTTTATATCCTTAAAAACTGTTTAAAATTATATGCATGTTAATTTAAAAATTAAAATTTCGTTCTCCATATTTGGTGATAATAATTTAAATTTTTAAATTTAAAAAGACGCTCTGAATTTCTTTCAAACTATTAAAGACATAATGTTTTTCATTTTATCATCTAAGCCATTTTCTTTTATGAGATCGCATTTTAAAGATCAAAGTATCAAATTTTATGATAATATAAGTTATGAGCAAGATTTTTTATATTTTTGACACATTGGATATACGAGAGTTTTGGAAATTATCTGTAAAATTACATTTTAAAGGTATATTAATCTCTTTCAATCAACGTCTAGGTTTAAATTTTGTAAAGTTAACTTGGAAACAATTAACAAAATACATAAACAATTAAATTTTAATATTAATTTCATTATAATAAGATTTTTAATTATTAAAAAATTGTTCTATGTAATTTCGGTTTATTATTTCATATCACGTTTGTTGTCATTCTAGGAATTATATTGTCATGTATATATACCATATAATATGAAAAAATAAATAATATCGATCGAGGAGTACATATATTATTATTATTTATGTAAAGAGAGGTAAAAAACCTTGAAAATCTACAATCGAAGATTTTTTTCAGGTTGACAATAGTTTTTACTTGTTAGTGTACAAACAGAGAAAATGGAAAACGTAATAATTTTTTAGATATGAAAAAAAAGAAAAAGAAAAAAAAGATCGGAAGAAAGATGGATAACATATTTCTTTTATTTTTTTTTCTTGGTCCTTTTTCCTTCGTCATATTCGAGTAAAGTTGTCCTATTTACAATCAAATAACCGTTCACGGCAATAACCCTTTCGAACCCTTCTCGTGAACATATCGAGAAACTTTTGAGAACCGCTTTTTATTTTATTTTTTTTCGGATTCGCACCGTGGAATAAAATTATTTTATTCGAACCCATCGCGTCAATATTTTTCAAATGCACTACTTTTTCATTAAAAAAAGAACGGGGTTATTTTGTGACGATATATAGTTGTTTACTTCTATAATATTTGTAATAGAAAAAGGAATTTTGTATATATATATATATATATATATATATATATATATATATATATATATATATATATATATATATTAACCCTTTTCACTCGAGAAGTGTCGTTTGATTTTCTCTTGTATTAATGAGAAAACTTAATGTGCTGCAATGACTAATTATGTTATTTTTTTTTGTCTCAAATTTTCACACTATTTCTGTATAATATTATGAAATAATCGACATTCTTTTAAATATAAATAATATTTTCTAATCTTAAATTAGTTTTCAATTACATAGCCATAAACCGAAAAGATCTGTATATTTTAATATATTATTTTTTAAGAAAATTTCTGGAATGGGGTTGAAAATTTTTTTTGGGATTAGAAATTTGTTCAATAAATCCATATATAAAATGTTGATATAAAAAAAACTTTAATTTCATATTTCTTATAAGTATTTCGTATTTCATATAAGTGTTTCAGTTACTAAGTAGCATTCTTTAAATTATACTTATTTTAGTAAAGACATTCCTAAATTTGTTCCCATCTTTATTTTTCTGACAAGAACACGGTCAATTAGTCGAAAATTTTTTACTTTCTCAATCGTCAAAACGGCGGTGTATTTTTTTTATATCAAGCCCCATAGAAACCATCCTTATTTCTCGCGGAAAATATCTTCCTTTCGTCTCGGGCGAAAACATTTATTAAATTATTCCTCATTATTAATATTTTCCGTAGGGTTTTTGAAAGGGAATCGTGTCGTCTGCGAAACGGCGAACAATTTTCCCGAGGTTGAGGCCTCCGTGGAACGGGCTACGGTGAATTTCCGCTATATTACAATGAAGTTTATGGCCGTAATTAAATCTGGGATTGATGAAAGAGGCCTACAGAATCAAACTGTGAGGCGCGAAACTGTTTCACTCGTTTTTCACGGTGGCTACGGGGGAAAAGTGGGTCAAAGTCGTGCGAATTTTTTTCCTTCACTTTATTAATAAATTTAATTTTATTTATCGTATGATAGCTCTAATTGAATATATTTTTAATAAAATTCAACAGAGAAAGTTTTAGATTATTTTTTAAATAAAATAATAATTTGATCCAATATTGACATACTTTCTATATTTATTTAATTGATTGCAAGCTCAACATTTGAATTGTAACAACTATGAAAGGTCCCTTCGAATATAATTAAACGTATATTAATTAACAACAATAACAATAACGCGCATATTAATTAACTATAATAACATAGGCGCAACTCCCTTATACTTTTTTCTTTTTCTTTTCTAAATTATTATTATTATTCGTCTGAAATGCTCTCGAAATTTAGGCAAAAATATAAACTTAAGTTAATTAAAAACGTCGAGCGGAACGATCGGAGTTCGCAGTTTGTCCGAAATTAATTATTTCCGTATAATGAATATGTTTTTGGCGGGATTCGAACCGATTCGACGCCAGCTGTCGGGGGTTTTGTAGTTTTTTTTTATTTTATAAAAAGAAAAAATAACTTTTTAATCGAACGCAATCGAAAAGGGACCCGTTTTATGAGTGAAACGATTCGATGACTTATCGTTATTAATTAAGTGCAAGATTGAAATTTTCCTTCTGCGAAAATCAAACTTTTTTTATATTTTTCAATACACGAATCATAAATATACAGTATATATCGATCGATTATAAAATATTATATTTGCATTTTATCGAGTTAAATACGAACCGATTTACGTTAAACTTCTACGTGGATGTCAAATATATAATAAGAGACTTTGAACGTAACTTTTCACACGACTACCAAACAAATTATGCATGAAAAAAGACAATTAGTCCCTGAAAGTCGCGAGAAACTTTTCAACGGCAAATTTCTTGCTCGAATTAACATTCAGAAAAGCTTTCAGCCGCAGATATTCCTTATAACTAATTATAAAAAAATGTAACTCGATCCTACAGTATTTATTAAAAATAAAAATATATATTTTACATGAATAATGATTATTTATTGTTTTATTATACGATAATCGATACCATATTTGTGAATTAATTTTGTATCGTGCTGAAATACGTTTTTAATCATTAAATTTGAAAATGAAACATATTTTCGTCAACTTGCATACCGTATGTTTTTTTTCAGCGTTGGTAGATTTCACCTGAAGAAGAAAATATTATATATATATATATATATATATATATATATATATATATATATATATATATATAGAATTATACAAACGAAACAGGATGATTTTTTTCTGAACCTCGGTCTTTTGTTCGGTCGTAGCTGTTGAATGTTTTATATAAAATATTCGCACATTATGCTGAATGTACGCAGGACACATGCGTCTGAAAAAAATATTATGTGTAACATGCAAATGTGATGAAAATTATGAAAGGGAAAATACGTATATATGCGAAACAGCCTTACCGTCTCGTTTGACCCGCTTTTACCCTCTTTTTATTTACAATGAACTTAATTTTTTTATTTGTTTTGTTTTCAGTTCAAAACGATGTACTTGTGTTTTATAAATATGTGTTGTGTATGAAAGTCGAAAACATTTAGTTTTGCCGTTAGAAATTCGATATCTTCTATAGAAATCAATAATTAATATTTTGATTTTTATTTTAATCATATTATATTGTATAAAATACGTTTGTATTGAAAAGAATATGTCTCCGAAAAATCAAAGAATTGTTCTTGAATAATTGATATTAAAAATTTTAGATATTTCAATTTAATTTTCAGGTAAGAGGAAATATTTTAGTTTTATATTTTATATCATAAAATGGATTAGGTTGGGAGATTTAGAATTGGAAATCTCATTTTAAATAAATTAATTTATTATATTATAGTATTTTTCAATTAGATAAAATAATAAGAATTTTTAAATCAATAATAATTTACTGTTATATAATTGTGTATATTTATAGTTAGTATTATAATAAAATATGGTATAAGGAATATTTTGTTGAATTGATCGCTATTTTTGTTTCACTCTGTATATAATGAACACGACGCATAAAATGATTATATGCGAACACACAGATACACATATTTATATATATATATATATATATATATATATATATATAAGTTTTTTTTCTTAATATTTTGTGTGCCCTTCAGAAAAAAATGTCATTTTCTAGACACTTCCTTATATAATATGATATAACGTTCAAACAATGATGAAAGTAATAATAGATGAAGTATATATATATATATATATATATATATATATATATATATATATATATATATATATATATATATATATATAATATAATATAAAAAATAAAGAAATCGACATATACACGTAAAATGGAACGACGTCCGTTACTGAAATACGTATCATGTCGAAAAAATAAGTCATGAAAAAAATCGTTGAAAAATATACTCTACACAAAATATTTGACGTTTATAAACGTCAATAGATACGATAATATACTGAAAAATAATGTAAACGTTCTCGACAACCCGATTATGAAGCTCCAAATGTGTTCCTGTATGAATATATTTTTATATTTAATATAAAAGTGAATTCTCAAGTATTGCACTTTAGCATCAATGACATTACAATTCGTATATTTTTATATATAAAAATAACGATAATCTGTGTTAATGAACTGTATAATCATAAAATTTTATATACTTGTCGTTTATGAGTTGCGATATTATTTTTGTCATAATAATATTACATGTAATAGATGATGAAAGACAGAAATATTCAACTACTCTTATATGTGTCCAGCATTATATCAGGGATAGGGAACCTTTTTGCTTGTAAAAACTATTTTTCTTCAATGGTTTGTCATGCAGGTCACATTAGATTAAAAAAATGCGTGAAATTAAGTAAATGAGAAGTTTAAAATATGTTAATATTTTAATTTACAAGTTAGACTTTAAATCTTTAGACTTAAAAAAAACTTGTTTCAATAAATAGTTTAATAATTTTAATGTTTTAATAATTCTTATTTAATTATTATATATATATATATATATATATATATATATATATATATAACAAATATCAATACATTTAATGAATTGTACAGAAAAAATATACCGAGCCACGGGTTGAATATTTCAGATATAAGCTAAAGCTGATATATATATATATATATATATATATATATATATATATATATATATATATATATATAAGATATGGGAAAGCAAAAATTAATTAGCACAGATATTTTTGACGTAACAAATAACAAAAAGCGATTATTAGGGAAGATTTAGATGTCTATTTGAATGCGATGATGAATCATAATTATATTTTGAGTTGTAGCATTATTATTATCGAGAATAATAATAATTCAAATAATTTTTTGCTCATTATTACTGATTTGATTCAATAGAAAACATGTTTATATTGTGGATTTTGGAAGCTTTGATATACGAAAGGATTATATTATAGTACGAATGATGTGGAAAAATTAATTTATATATAATATAATAATGGATGATTCACAACATGGTCCTCTTTGAAAATTAGAATTGATCGGTGAATATTTATTGCACATGCCACATGTCAAATATATACTCTGGACACGAAAACATTTAATTGTTATAATTAATTGTGGTTCTAGCAAATCAAAGTTTTCCAACTGAGAATTAATTATTCATAACAATCGATTATCAATTACACTGCTGTAAATTCATGAATAAAGAATGCCTACAATATATATATAGCAATAAATTAAAATCTATATATATATATATATATATATATATATATATATATAATGTGTTTTTAAAATATAAACATTAAAATATACAATATTTGTGCCCATAATTATACAAGTGAATGAAGTCACATAATATGATTAAATTTAAATCGATAAAATTATTGCTTTAGTAATTTTTTTGATGACTTCTTAATACAGTTTTTTCAATGTTTTTGTCTTTAACAGATTGATAGACTTACTATATATTGCATGAGATAAGTTTTCTATGCTGTTACGATTCTCACTGAAGGCTTTATGTTATACAAATATATATTTTTAAGAATTACGTTGTCATATTTCCATTGGGTATTCCAAAATTTAAGTAAACTCATTGTTTAATTTTTTTCATGGTAAAAATTGTCAGAGAAATTTTTCGCGTCATTAACAAATAACTACTGAGCTCACACTTATTGACACATTCAGCTTAAACTTTACATGAATATCAAAGAAATTTGATCATATGATATAACGCAGATCACATTCGCAATTTATATTTTTATATTACTAAAACTAAAAGCATCTAAAATAAGTTTTATTAAAACATTATAATTGTTAAAAATAAGTAGATCTTATTTTTTCCAAAATTGAATCATCAACATATCGATTATCCATCATCATCGAAAGGGTTATACTATATTATACTATATAGTATGTAGAATGCACGCGGAATGGAACTCATTTTTACCGTCGGTTTACAAAAGTTTACGGTTTACAAAACATCCTTTTTACTGTGACATGAATGAACATGGCCGTGTATGAACGGATTATCGTCCTTTTCTATGGCGATTCACTGGTTCCGGCCGGTTTATTTCCGATGCATTATTCGAGTATATGGAGTTCGCTGCGAAGAAATGGAACGTGGGCGGGATTCTTTATCTTTTCTCTTTTATATATATATATATATATATATATATATATATATATATACATATATATATATTTTTTTTTCTTTTTTGATTTTCTTCGCTTTCCTTCAACACCACTCTAATATGTAACGTGTGCGTGTATGTGTTCCCCATTTTTTCCTTTTTTTTCGGGATTTTTGCGATGTCGGCAGAAAACCTTTCGACTTCGAGAAGTCCCCTGGGGGGAGAAGGCCCCGGGACTCCGGGAAAGCCCCTTTCACGAATCGGAACAAGTCGATTCGAAGCTCTTGACCGTTCGTCATATAATATATATATATATATATATATATATATATATATATATATATATCTTTTGAATAGCAACGGTATGAGTTAGGAATTGAAGGAAAGCGGCGTTTAAATGGATATTTTTGTGCTTTTTTCCGATGATAAAGTGAGCGCGACAATTCATGAATGAGTTTTTTTATTTTGACCTAAAATATATTTATTTACTATACAATATTAAAAAAAAATATTTCAATAATACTGTGATAATATTTAAAAAAAATAATAATAATGCTAATATATCGTCTTCTATTTTGTCTAATATATCAATACATTTTATATATGTATAATAAATGATAATGTAAAATAAATAAAGCGAATAAAATATATGGACTTGATATTCATAAACTGATCGTTTCGAATATATATAAATTGGTATAAATAAATATATATATATATATATATATATATATATATATATACACATATATATATATATATACATACATATATATATATATATATATATATACATACATATATATATATATATATATATATATATATATATATATATATAATTATATATTATTTTAACAATGTAAATAATCTTAAATCTTATTTATAATATAATATACATATAATATAAAATAAAAAAATGAAGACATTTTTGAATTTATATATTAAATGTAAGATAAAATCGCGTTGCTTTATATAATATATTGAATTATAAAATATATCGTATTTATATATATGGGATTTATTAGGGTTATAATTTTATAATTGAATAATGTCCTTTATATATTCGATATACGATAGATTTATTAATTGATTAATTAAAAGCCACCTAACAAATTCATTTAATTCCGTGTAAATATAATAAGTGTACATTAAATAGTAATAGAATAATATATGCATATAAAATTTAGTGGAAATCAGGTCATATTTTGTTATTCAAATATCTCGTGCCATTATTATTTGATTATGTGGCCTTCACGTTTTCATCCCTTGAGGGTAGGTTTTACTATTATTATTAATTATCATTATTTTAATTATTATTATTTTAAAACAAGCTAATTTTCAATTACTTAATATTTAAAGAGGACCGTTAACACAAAGCGATTCACGTCGTGAGTGAAGATTAAAAAAGAAAAATTCTATCTTAATAATATTTAAGTTATTTAACTTTTTCAGAGCACTTTCGTCGGCCAAACGAGTTTGTGAATTAATTTAAAACCATTAATAAATTAATCGTCGTAAATTGTAATTATAGAATCGGGATTTTCTTCTTTTTATACATATAAATTAACTTTGAAATTATTTTTTATAGCATTTTTGCAGTCTTTACGAATATTTTCATAATATTAAATTTTCATTTTTATTTTAATAGTGTATATTCAATGATATTTATTACATAAAATATTTTAAATTAAATTAAAAATATTATATTTTTGATGTTTATATTTGATTCTAATAATATATAACAGATTTTAATCGTTTTTTTTAATATCTTAATCCAAGTTAAGTTATATGTTTGTCATTCAACTTCAATATATATATTTAACGATTTTTTATATAAATAAATATAAATATATTCTATATATATTTGACTTATATATCATTAAATTTGATGACAAATTTATATATAAAAAGTCGATTTTATGAGATCAAAACGAGAACGACAAACGCGCATGTCGACTCTATCGTAGTAATTTAGCGAACGATTTCGTCGGAAAACCGATAGAAGCGATGCGTTTTTTTTCTTTCTTTTTTCTTTTTTCTTTTTCTTTTTCTTTTTCATCGCATTTTTCTTCTTACCATCCTATTTTTTTCCTTCGCCAATTTTTCCACTTTCCTTTTTCACGGCGTGCTCATCGTCAAGTTTATAATGTGGGAAAAGCGGGTTTTTCCTTCCGCGAACGAGATTTTTCCGCATTGTGAAGTTTCGCCGGCGAAGGCTTCAACAATCTCCGAGTGGAATCTGAATTCACGACAGGTATGAGATTGCATTTTTATGCTGAAAAACTGTGAAAACTTTCAACTTTTTTCTTTTTGCCTGTTATGATAATGCTTCGGAAAATTTTGTGTGTGTTTGTGTTTTTTTTTTGGGGCAAGAGTCGTGTAGTGTTCTTCTGAAAAACGAACGACTCGAGTTCTTTTCCGTTTTTCCTCTATTTATTACGTATTTTTTGGCCTTCGATTTTTTCCTTTTATGTGTAAATGCATTTTTTCTTTTGATTTAATATCATATATTTTGCTATTTAATGATTTAAATAATCCATAAAATCTATTTATTTAATTATTACAATATTATAAATATTTATATTTTAGAATATGAATATTATAAATCTATATTTTAAATGTCACAAAAAATATATTATATAATTAATAGTTTTCAAAATTTGTTTTCGATTATCCTTATAGAGATTATAACAATTCAGCAAATTTCAGTTATCTGAATATTTTAAGTTTTTCAAAGTTTTAAGCCATTAATCTATTTTCCATAATACATAATAAACTTTCAAATAAAGATTTTAATTTAATGAAAATATGAATTCGTAATCTTTTTTATATAAAGTAATGATTTATTGTTTCAATTTAAACTTTTTATATGTAAAAATTGATGATTTTAAATATTCATTTAAAATAATTATTTTGTTCATAGTACATAAATTTCTTACCATACTTAATATTACGTATTATTTATAATCAAATTGATTTAAAAAATATCTATAAAAGAGTATGCATAAATGTATAAAATTGAAGATATGGAATGTAATTTCTTTATGTTAATAATTATAATAAAATATTATTATACTATAAAATTATAAACTTCTAATTTCTTATCTTAATTCTATAGAGAAAAATCTAACAATTTTTCTGATAAAAACGTCGCTGAAAAAAAAGTAAGATAAAAACCGCACACAATCATCAGATTAACGTTAAATTAACCCTTCGAATTTACATCGGTCATAAAATTAAGATCGTTCTTCGCCACCCCTTGCAACTCAATTTCACCCCCTTGAAGAACATCGAATAAAACGGCTGTCTTATTAAGTGGTCGCAGTTAATGACTTTCCGAGCGATTCGTCTTCGGGAAGTCGCCTCTTAATAATTTTTCTTTTTTTATTTTTATTTTTTTCACTCTCCGGTTCGACGTCTGGAATCGACTTTTAGCCGCTGCTTTTAACGAAAAAAATAAATAAATAAAAAGTACGAAAAGAGAAAAGCGGCGTTGATTATTTTCGGAAAAAAACTTGTATTAAATAAAGCAGTCAACTGGTTTTTCGACGTTTAATAATTTTTAACACCGATATGAAAAGTCAAATTTTTAGTATTGTTCTACAATTTTGACATTTTGATTCTAAGAATATTTATTACTGTTAATAATTTAAATCAGCGTGAAAAAATATTAGTATATATATATATATATATATATATATATATATATATATATATATAATATTTTTATTGTATTGTATAATTGTTGTACGTTAATAAAATAAATTTTATGAAAAGCAAATAATAGATTCATTTATTGCATTCATAACAAACAACGCTGCTGATTATTATTTTGTATCAAAAGGATTCAAAAAAATAAAAATAAAAGTAGTTCCGCTTTACAATTCCAACGGTCTTTATTTGAATGTTTAGCCGTGCACGATTACAATTTCGCAATTGCGTTTTAAAACCGGATGCAGCTTTTATTCTTGGAAAAAAGTTTACTCGTCGACGATGTTTAGTTTTCTTTTTCCTTTATGTTTTCAAAAAAAGAAAAGAAAAAACAGAAAAAAAGAAGAATGACAGCTCCATTCAGCGGTGTCTTTCCATCTTTTCAGCGGTGTTTCTCATATTCGATGCGAAAGAAACTCGTCGTTTTTAATAAACGTTTTTCATTTTATTTGTTTTGCCGTTTTGTTTTCTTTATTTTTTTTTTCAATTATTATTACGCATCCCCCTCTTTTATTTTCAGCGAGAGCAAATATATAAAATACATTTTAAGTAATTAGTTTATGCACTAGTTGTTCGGTTAAAATTTTTATTATGACAAAAATGATTGTATTTTTTTATAATAATGTAATTGCGATATTAATTTTTATCTATATATTTTTTGTGTTAATATATAATCGATATTATAATTAACGATTTAATTTCAAAGAAAATAAGCTAGTGTATAAAAACTGTCAAAAATGTGTGATTTCGAAGTATATAAAATTAATTTGAAATATTTAAAGTGATTGATAATATAGTAATTTTTTTTATTAATAAAATAAAATTTAAGTGGAATAAAACTTTAATAATACACATTCAAGCGATGAAAATTTTCAAATTATCCAATAGCTCGTTCTTAGATAATATTTTATATTAAATATATCTATAATACCTCCGTTTTTTCCCTTCACGTTTCCTTTCCCCTTCGCTTTTCCGACGGTCGGTTTTCCGTTCGATTTTTCTTCATTATTGCCACCATGCTTGCTTTTGTGTTTCACGGGCCGAAACTTTATTTCGTTTACGTTTTCCTTTTACGCTATTATTTTCTTGTTTAATCAACGAACTTCGTCGATTTATGGTGTGTTTGTTCGTCGAAACGCCAAGATACATCGTTTCGCTTTCCATCTCAATTCATTTAATTCAGACATTAAAGTGCGATCACTTTATTAATTAGTAATAATTTTTTTTATTCTTTCAATATTAATGTTTTAAAAATCGATATACAACATATCGAAAATTCAAAATTTTATTACATATTTCTTATTAATGGTTTTATTTTTTACAAATCGATGTTTTATGACTAAATATCGTGATTAATTTGGATATATAATGATTATTAAATATATAAAAATTTCAATTAAATACCGTTTTCAATAGAAGCAGCTTATTTTTAGTTATATTGTGTTTTTATATAGTATGGTTTGTAAAATGGTCAAATTTATACTCAATTATAAGTGATATATGTGATAATTATAAAAAAAATAAGTAAAAATTTTAAATAATGACAGATAATATTCAATAGTAATGCATTTTAATAAGAGAAAATAATGATTTCTTTTTGCAATGTAATTGTTACTTTATTTTATTATAAATAACAAGTGGATCTGTGTGCAAATTCGCATTAGTATGTAGTCGATTTCTGTAAATACATATTTTTCTAATATATTGTATATATATATATATACCATATATATATATATATATATATATATATATATATATATATATAGATTTTAGAGTAAAGATCTATTTAATATGAAAAAAAATATTAATATTTTGTACAATATATATGTATATCAAATGAACTTATTCTGTTACATTAAAAGAAATTTAAAATTAAAAGAAAAACACATAAAAAGTATTTAAATCGTCGAGGCTTTGGTTACTTTTGTTCTAAAGAGGCTTTGGAATGTAACTTGAGGCCTATATTTAAAAAAAAGATTTTTGTGTAATTTGCAAAATTATGTAGAATTGCCTAGAGAAATTTGTATTCACAGAACTTTTGAGAAAGTATTACTTTTTATTATAATTAAATCGAGTATTTTTTGTTTATATTTATTGCTTATTTTAAAATTCGTCAGAAAAAATTGTCAATTTTCAAATTTCAGAAAGACCAGTATTTTTCAAAATATATATATATATTATAATTGTTATATTTGAAAAATCATATTATATGAAACGATCAAATATCAATTAAATCACACTGTATAAGTAAGAAATTTTCTCAACATAATGTTCAGATAAATTTTATAACGTATTTTCTCAAGTATATTTTATACAAATTTCGAATATCGCAAAACTTCATAAATTAATAATATCGAACGAATAGAGTTTAATTAAAAGTTGAAATACAAGAATTAAACGGTTAAAAGTGTGTGTTATAATAACTTTCAGCAATTGCTATGGCTTTTAATTATGTTTATTAAAGACGTTCAAAGGAATATTTAATCAAAACTAAATTTTCAAAATGGATTCTCCATAGATTTTCAGTTATATTAATTGAAAAAAAAAAACAAATAATATCGTGCGAAAAAAAAACTCAAATATAAATAATATTACTGGATATAAATTCGTGGTAAATATGGCGATTATGCTTTTATACGGTGCTTTTTTTATTTAATCATTGGAATTTTATATCGTCTTGAAGGAATTCTTAAAATTCGTCCGCTTGTTTAGGAGAGGCTTTAAACTTTTATGAATATTCAAGTAAAAATATTCCGCAACAGAGATTGTAAAAAGTTCAATTCGATTAAATAAGCGAAATTCCGCCTCTCATTTAACAAATTTAAACGGCTATTAAAGATATTACGCGAAAAGATAATCGAGAATAATTTCACTAATAAAATTGTACGCATAAATAATATTGTCATGAAAAATATATATTTAATTACGTTATTCATTTTTTAAAATTATTATTATTTATGTATAAAAATTGAACTGTATTATCATTTTATAATTTATATATATATATATATAAGTAAAATTAATTATAATTTAATTACAGATTAATCTTCTTAATAACGACAACAAATTATATATAAAATTTATACCTTATCAATATAATCGAATTAAAAAAATATAATATATTATCAAATGTGATGGTAAGAAGGCGTAACGTTTCAAATGCGATTCGATATATATATATATATATATATATATATATATATATATATATATATATATATATATATATATATATACCATATATATATTATATTATATTTTCAAAGAAATAATCCGTTTGTAATCACCGCAAAATTTCGCTTGAAATTCCCGATATTTTGTTCAGGGTTGTATGGATACCGTGTAAAAGCTGAAATTTTAATTAATTCACCTTTGTGATCAATCATCGGTCCGAAATAACACGAATATATGAACATTCCGCGAGTTCATATTCGATGATGTTTTTTTTTTATTTTTTCTAATGTATATTCGTATATTTTTATAAGTTTATTATCGGCTAGTTTATTAAGAAATTAAATTAGAATATATATATATATATTGATAAAACAATACAATTTTCATTATTTATTAAATAATTAACCGTAATTGAAATTTTTGCTTTGAAAATCAGTCGAAATTTTGATATTTGATTAATAATAAAAAATATTATTACATATCGATTTCAATTATAATATAATTCTTTAAGTGATTATCAACCGTAATTAAAATTAATATTTTATAAAATAAATAAAATATAAAATTCTAAATAAAAATTTATTTTTTATTTATAAAAAAGTTTTCTTTAATTTTAGAACGAAAATGTTAAAAATCGCTATGATATATCAAAGTTGACGGCTGTGCTATTTCAAAAATAAATCAGCATTAAGAATTTTTTTAAAAAAGGTCAAGGCTTACAATGTGTTGTAGTATCCAAAACTATATTTTTATATTGTATATTATATGAAACTCAGAGTACAAATAGTAATACAATTTTTTTTTAAATTGATTTTTTGAAACGCATCTACCAATTTTAATATGAACTCAACGTTTCAAATTACGCATTTTTCTATTTAATGGAACATATTTGAATTTCTTAACATTTTCACGCGGTTTCCATTTATGCGGTATTTGTGATGAACGTAAATCGAAGGAATACTATATATATATATATATATATATATATATATATATATATATATATATATATATATATATATATATATATATATATAGTATAGTATAATAATATAAAATCATATGAAATAAAATTATTATTTCTAGTATGATTCGACAGCCCTTACGTCTCCTTCGTGCAAATCGCCCTTTCTACCTTATTTCTCCTGTTCGACACAATTCGCGAAGTAAGGGAACGTTCATGGAAGCGAAATCTGATCAGATTATCGTGTCCATTCGGGCGCGAATTGATTCACGGAGGCCAATTACTCGCTCCATTAACAATGCAAACGCGAATCCTTATCCCGTGGGATACGTGAGATGGGCGCGAATTCCTGCAGGTTCGATAGAGAATTGCTCCACGGACGCCTCCTACATTCCACGCAGGTGTGAAATATTCCATTTACACATATACGTATTTGTTCAAGAAATATATCATTTTGTTTACATTATTTCTCGTATGTAATTCTAAATATTCCATCTGTATATATAAGAGAAATTTACATATTTGAGAACAATTTAATAATGTGAGACTCATAGTGGTCATAGTTGGCACGGTTCGTTGGTGCGTCTGACTCACATTTTGGAAATATAAAATGTGCAGATTTTACAGATTTATCTATATAAATTTATAATTGCTATGCACCGGTATTATAGATAGGTTCTTTAAGAATATGGTCTTATTAAAAAGTAAAAACTTTGTACAATTCGTTGCATTATTTTGTGATCCATTTTGAGTCCGATTAGTGAAGATTTTATGTAATAAGAATAATTATAGTATTGTTTTTTATTCAACATGATAATATTATAGTTCAAAACAATTTTTGAAATAATTATAGAGACCAATAATTATGCAAACAAAAAAATTGAATCATGACTATTTTTAATTTAAGATTAATATGAATTAATTGGACAGATATAATGTATAAAAAATTTAAGGTATTTTTAATTAAAATTATAGAAATTAAAAAAAATATTCAGTTTTTTATAATAGTTTAAGGTTTTCAAGATCTTTAGTATAGGTTGGGTAACTAAATGATTGTGGATTTTGTCAATAGATTGTTATAATAAATTCTTTTGATTTGACAACGTTTTTAAAATGCCTAATATATATTGTTTGGACTTCCATCTTTATTAAGTTATGCTCTCATTACGGTGAGATTATAAAATAATTCTGTATTTTAACTGTTATTTAGAAATCAAACGATTAATACAAGCGTGTTTGTTTAACAACTCGCCAAATTGAATTATGCAGTCGAAGAAAAGTCATAATTAAAAAAATGATAATGCAAAACTTTACAAAATGGATTATTCAAAGTCTCACACATCTTTGGTTACTCGCCAAAATTATTGAAACTAGGTTGAGATGTGCTGTTACAACCTCCATATAGCTCTTATCATTACCATTATCTATTCTTTATTCCTTTCATGCAGAATTACCTAAATGGTAAAATTTTTAATGATATTTTGGCGTAAAATCACATTTAATTCAGTTTTTTGTTTGTAAACATAAAGCTTTTATGATCACGGAAATATGACACTAACTTAAAAATGGCAAAAATTTACAATATCTAAATGTTATGAATTTTTCTTACTCAATACCCGAAATTATTTAGTTGCCAACACAACATATTTTGAATATTCTTTGATTAAAAAAAAATATTGCAAATAATTAAATAAATCTTCAAAGTTTCATGTAAATTTCTGCATCCAGCACAATACTAGATACATGTTAAAAATAGTATTTTCCGGTTTTCGTATTCCGATTCATCAACATTCAACATTGTCTACGTGTCTTTTTTGAGTTTGCGATTTTGATTTGTTCCAAATGAATTTTTCTCTTTTAATAGATTCCCGAAGGTTTTACGGAAGCGATTAATAGTTTTTCCTAGTAACGATCGGAACGTATTCGTTCGAAATTCGATGGTATCGAATTCTTTTCGACAATTATGTCGTAAAATTATCGACATTTCGAGTTTGTTTCGGCCGATGTCGAATCTTGCAGTTACGACGTCGTTAAATCGTTTCGCAGTCGTAATTCGAGAAACTCGTTATATGAATCATCGTTAGCTTTAGACTCAACTATTCATCCCTTATATAACTATGTATATATATATATATATATATATATATATATATATATATATATACATATATAGTACTTGCGACAGAATACTGCTGAATAGTAAAGACAGACATACCATTATAGTCTTAAGATTCTTTTTTACTGAATTTAAGGGTGGCTAATTTTTTTAAAAATTCATCAAAACTAAAAATAATTATATTCTTAGTTATTTTTTTAATTTGTAAATATCATTAATAATTAAAATAAATCTGGATCTCTTAAAACTATGTTTAAAGATTAAACTATTACTTTTATTCCTACTAAATATCGTATTTTTCAAAGTGTGATATAGTATTCTTTAATATCAATTGTGCATTAATATTTTTTTTCATTGAGAACAAAAAAGCAAAAATAGCTGTTTATTTCACCATACTTAAAACTTTTAAATAAACACATAATAACCAAAATAACTCATTAAAGTAATTTATTTACTTGTTAAAAAAGCGCTCATTAAAATTCGTTAAAGCATTAATGTTAAATACGTTTTAAACTATAATTGAATTATCAAGTAAGGCGTAAACGCTAAAAAAATAAGAAAAAACGAAAAAAAATTTTAACATAGCTTTTTTCACTAATTTTGGCTTAAGTTTTAATTAAATTTATAAGAAAATGTAAAATGAGAAAAATATTTCATCAGATATTTATATTAATTAGTTAAGAATAATTAGCGAATAACTGATAAGTATGCATTTTTAGTAATATTTTGTTTCGTTATAAATTGAGTGAAATACGAGATGTGATATCACGTTTAAAGTATATATGTAATATAATTTTAATATATTTTTTCATTATATATTTTTTTCTCAAATGATGATTATAAATTATTCCGATTTCGATGGTTTAGTAAAAAAAACTTAGAATTGATTTCAAAACATTCGTGTAAATTATGGAGTAAATTTTTTTTTCAACAGGATCATTTTCTTTTACAGGAGACCATACTTTAAGAAGTTTCTATGACCAACATATTCAAGTTTTAATAGATCACCTTATTGCAACCCTTTTTCTGTATATAGTTTTTCGAGCACTTTCATATTGTTGACGTATAAAATATACCAAATTTTTCGAATTTATCTGAAAAACTATTTTTTGAAATTCAATCAACGTTTACGCAAAATAAGTAATAAGAAACATTGATTGAGTATATATATTATTATTGTTTAAAATTCCTAAATCTCAAATTAAGAGTTTTCAGGTTGACAATGGTTTTTATTAATTATATAAATAGACAAAATATAATATTATGTACATGTAAAAAATACACTAAAAAAATATATCTTCCTAGTTATAACCTGCATTCCAAAATTGACACGTACTAAATATTATATTACTAAAATTATATATTCTTCAGCCTTCTTATATATATATATATATATATATATATATATATATATATATATATATATATATATATATATTTAATAAGCTACGAATCCACAACAATTTCGAATTATCGCTTATCAGAAAATTTTCACGGATTAGTAAGGACTTTTTCCTCATAAATATCAAGGAATATTGCATAATATAATTAAATTCGCTTGAAAATGCCTAGTACGTGCTGAACGAGGATAATAAACTTAAAAGTGTTCGCGTATCGCGCAAAAAGCAACACGGGCTTTAAAATGTATTAAACTCGTTTAATATATTTTAAAGTAATTGTGAAATTATATATATATATATATATATATATATATATATATATATATATATATATGCTTTGTACCCGCGGGATGTTTAACGGTTTTTAAAGGTTTCCGTACGCAAACTTTCTTTTGTTTTCATTATATATAGTAATTTAAATTGTTTAAGATTATATGTATATATATATATATATATATATATATATATATATATATATATTGTAAATGAAAATATAGTATTTCTATATGAAAGAGGTCGGATTAATAAGAAGACGAATTGATTAAATTTTCTTTAGTAAATTACGTTTAATTTATTATTAACCGGTTGAAATAGTAATTTGATATATTTTTTTAATATAACAAGGAGTCATGAATAGAAATTTATTACATTTTTGTTTCAAATTATATCCTTGAAATAAATTATTTTTTTAAATCAAAAGAATAATATTATATATTTTTTAAATTTATATATTTATATGAAAAATAGAACGTGTAATATTTAATAATAAATAATAAATATTATATACGTATATTTTTAATATTGTGCGTGCACACATTATATATTTATATTATATATCCTCAAACCTCATTTTATGTGAATGATACGTTCTATAGTAAATCGAATAAAAAGAAAATCAAATAAAAACAAAGCATATGTTACAATCTTTTAAAACCACATATTTATAAATTTTTCAATTAAATTACTTTGAAAATTGCATTAATGACATTATCTTAAAACAATTCATCTGCTAATATTACTTATTTGATGTATGAGAAAATAAAAAAAAACTATTATATATAAATCTGAAATCGCATAAAACAATGGTTGAGTTTATATCAGTTATTCTATTTTATTTTTTTCATATAAAAAAATTATATATATATATATATGAAAAAAAATATATAGATAAACATATCCGTTTATATATATATATATATATATATATATATATATATATATATATTTATATTTATATGTGACATTTTGCGTGTAAGCGAGTGTAACGCGTCCTGAGTTAGTTAAGGGAAGTCCTCCAGATTCGGACCCGAAACCGGGACACACGGTCTATATAATTTAATTGTAAGCCGGACTTTAATTTGTACATTGTGCTCGGGTACTGTGATACGGAAAAGTAATGAATTTCCATTTTCGCGTTTCACACTTTTGCACGCCGGTCGTTTTCACCATTTTCCGCACTCGCCATCGTTTTCATTTCACGTCTATATATATATATATATATATATATATATATATATATATATATATATATATTTGTACGCACATAAACGCAAATTTTTGCTGTATACTTTCGCGAACGATGTCTCAGTACAGCGATATTTTGATGTTTTCGGACGAATTTCAACCTTATGATAAAATTAATTTATTAAGAAACTATAGAATTTAAAGTAAATTGACATTAATATAGTCTCTAACAGATGACGTAGTTTAACGTTAGTGGTCTATTGAAGCGATCCAATATCTGCATGCATATATGGTATATATATATATATATATATATATATATATATATATATATATATATATATATATATATATATATATATAGCGATATTTTAAAGTTGTCTTAATAAAATATCAATTATATATTGTATCGTTTTGATTAGTTGAAATTATTTGAGTTTGAATTTATATTAATTGTAATATTTTAGAAATTTTCCTATAATTAAACCGGGAAGCAATTGAATTTTCCGTAAAATGTTATTAATGTAATATTTTCTAAGTGCTTTTACTCTCCTGCAATAATAAAAGTAATAGTAAAATTTCTTTATTCCATTTTTTTTAATATTATATTCTATTACGATTTAAACTTTATTGTGAATTACATAAATAAATATACAATAAGTTTTTTGTCTCCAAGAAATAAATATTATTATTTATTTATTATAACTATTTCAAGAATATAATAAAATATATTAAATATAAAAAAATGATGTTTTATTTATGTACATGTTTTGATAATGAAAATTTTCAGAAACGTAAAAGAAATAGGTTCTATATAATTGAATCTTGAGAAAAACATCCCTGAAGCATTTTTAGTGGATAAACAATTATATTTACAAAATATGATGAAATCACGAAATTCATTTTTTGAATATAATAATTTTCAAGTGTAATACAAATTCAATTAGTAGTAAAAATTATTTTATTACTTCAATAAAAATAGAAAAAGTATTAAACCTCGAAATAAAATATTCAATTCGAATACATTCCGAGATTTATATAATAATATATAGGGTGTCTCATTAATCAAATTATTTTTCTAATCCATTTTTAGTTTTTAACTGTTAAGTTGGCTGTGACGTAAAAACTATTTAATAATTGTTTTCAATAACTATTGTATCTCAAAAAATATTATGATGATTATTAAAAATATAAACTTTTATTAATTAAATACGTGTTTATTATGTTTTGAAATATTATAAATTTAAAATTAATTTTATGTAAGAATAAAATAAGGGAAAAAAGTAGTATAAATATTTTAAGATTTATAGATATTTAGCATATTCTTAATATACCGATTAAGCTTTTGAAATTAGCATTAATATTATATATATATATATATATATATATATATATATATATATATATATATATATATATTAAATTACATTTCTTTTAGATAGCACTTTACATATATATTTTTGTTATTTTAATGGAATATTTTTGCATTCGTTTTTTTCCCTTGTAACATTTTAATAATCCTCGAAAAGCAAATCAAGCATGCGAATTTCATTCGAATTATATATTATATTATATATTTTGAGAATTTGTGAAAAATGTGGACGCTTTTCCCTCACAAAGTACACACACATACACACACACAAATACTTATATCTATATTTTTTATTCGTATAAAAACTCTTGAGTACGTAATAAAAGTGACCCTTCTGTTTTATCACAGTTCCACTTATAAATTTTGCATTCGTTCAATTCAAAATAAGTCCCAAAATAATATATATATATATATATATATATATATATATTTATATATATATATATATATATATATATATATATATATATATATATATATATATATATATATATATAAAGTGATGTATACGGTTATATATATTTTTGAAAGATGATGAAAAATGATTTCTCGCTATCCTATATGTAGCGTATACCATATATAAATATATATTGTGATCAAAAAGTAAAGTGAATTTATTTATAAAATGTAAATCTTTTATTTATTCTTTTAAATAAATCTCATCCCCTTCAAAGTAATCCTAGTTCAATAAAACGCACTTTTGCAAACGCTTTTTTCAGTTCTCGAAACAGTCGGAATAATCTTTTTCTGGTATAGCCTACAAGACTTTCTTTGATTCGGTTTTTATCTTTTCAGTCGTGTCAAAACGGTGTCTCTGCATTGACCTTTTGAATTTGCTAAATTGGCAGCAGTCGCATGGAGCCAAATCAGGCGAATACGGTAATTGCGGAATGATAAGAGTCGAGTTTTTGGCAAAAAAGTCGCGAAGAATCAATGCAATATGACATGGTGCATTATTGTAATGAAGGAACCAAGAGTTGTAAAAAAACGTATAACTCGGAGATAGTTAAACTTTTTGACAAAAAGACGCTTGCCAAATGTTATAGACAGTCCTACTTACCTAGGAAAATAATTTACAATTTACCTGACAATTAAATGACAATTTCACCTTACTTTTTGATGACAGTTGTATATGCAAATACAACGTAATAATATGAAATTGTGTCAACTTTGTTGACCAAACTATCGAACTAATGACGTTGTCCAATTTTCAGCATAAACGAAACTTTTCAACGACATATTAAAATATGAAAATTTTATATCCATATATTTTAGATTATTTTTATTTGTTTGAGATTATTTTTGAACAGATTTGATAAAATTATTATTAAAAAAAATGAGAATAGTTTCAATTGTTTAATTAATACGAAAATTGAACCATAATAAATAATATTATATAATATATAAATTTTATATAATTTAGAATTAATTATGTATTTCTATTGTTTAATAAGATATATAAATCCTTGTTAATTGTATGATTAAATTTAAATTTGTTTACCTGTACGTGGATTAAGTTCCATTATCGTTAAAATATTAAATTATTAATTGACTTGAATTACAATATTAATTTAAGTCAAATTTCAAAATATATTAAAAATAAAAATATTTTAGTAAAATTTGGTTACGGTATTATTAATTTTTGTCGTAGATTTTGATTCCAAAATGAATTTATAATTATTCTTTTGCACTTGAGGCGTTGTTGGAAAATTTTAAACTTCAAACTTAAAATTATAATATAAAAAAACAATGCATGCTTTTATAGATTAAAGTTTCGATATTTTAAAATTTTATATACCTATGTTATTTAGTGGTTTTATATAGAATATAAGGAGTTATTGAACAAATTTCCTAACCCAAAAAAAACAGTTTTCGCCACCATTACAAAAAAATTCTTAAAAAATAGTATATAGAGGCATACGGATCTACACAATCGTTTCATCAAAATTGACAAGTTTAATCCAAAAAAAGTTTGAAAGTTTCAATGCTGAAAATGTAGTTTGATTTTTGGTTACGTGGTTATGAAATAATTTAAAATAAAAAATCTTATCTATTATATTTAAAAGCGTGTCATTTTATAATTCCTAATATTATACAGAAAAAGTATGGTAATTTATTTCAACAAAAAAAATTTAGGTAAATAATCATTGCCACTCATTAAGTTTTAGCATTAATCCAAGTGGTGATCAAATGGCACCTCTCGAGTGCAAAGAGTTATTATATATATATATATATATATATATATAAATATATATATATATATATATATATATAAATATATATATATATATATATATATATATATATATATATATATATATATATATATATATATATCGATCCATCCAGCATGAAAGTTATACGTGTAAGTTAACCCGGTAACTCGGTTTGAAATTTTAATTGTCCCATAAGCTCATCAGAGCCATCGTCGTCCTTCCGAAATGGCTGTAGTGCCAATATTATTTTATATACTATTCAAGTGAATATTCTTCGCCATTGTTTTAACAAGGGTGTATATGTCCTCATATCCCTATACTTTTATTGTGCTAACCGCGAAATCGTTGCCCACATCTCTTAAAAACGCAATTTCGACCAGATTAACCCTTTAATTTGGGACAACGGGTTAACCTCGAGCAATTAATTCGTGCATTATAATGATTTACACGATTATACAGTGGAGGCAAAACGAGCTTTAAATATTATATAATAACGAGAATTAATTTAGCGATTTCGGTTAATTCGATTCCGTTCGGTCGACGTACGTATTAATTTGTTATACCTGTGAAAAATAATCGGTGTCAAAGTTTAACAAACGCTGAGTCCAAAACACGCGAGATGAATATGTATTATGTTTTGACCCTGTATACTATGGTGTTTCGGAAAAGGGGCTGGCTATGTTTATTTTGAATATGTAGATGGATACAATTCGAGGGTTCATCTTGTAAAATAAATAAACGCTATATTCTTATTCCATTCAAATCACACGTTTACATTCTCGTATGTAAGCAATTGTTAACAATTTCCTGTGATTATTAATATATATATATATATATATATGCGCGCGCGCGCGTGTGTGCGTGCGTGTACGTGTGCGTTTGCGTGTGTATAAGTGATGTAATTATAGTATTGAACCGTCGGCGTCACTGCTTTTTTATAGCGGGACATCAATCCGTCGAATTAACATTACAAAACATATTTTTTAAAATATATATAAAATATTATATGCGATACAATATTCAACGATACGTGTAAATTCATCGCTATTACAAATAACAAAAATATTTTTTTTATTCATAAATAAATAAATAATTTTTAAATACGGATAATTATATCGTAGAAATTGGAACTCGAAATCGATTGCATATAAACAGGCGTATTATAATAGTTATGGTATCTCCAAATTATTTCATTTAGGTTGCAAATACGATATATATATGTTGCAATTTGACATCTGCTAGCAAACTGTCAATAATGATTAATCGCAAATATTGCTATGGTATTCATTATAGATATATAATATAAATTTCATTGATAGGATTAAAATATATCCGCAATATCGTATAATAAATCTTTTCAATATTGCAAAAACATATAGACTTTTATATAATATTATATAATAAGAATTGAAACTATGATTCAGAATGAAAAATTACAGCAATGAATAAAATAAAAGGTCTAAAAATGGAACGTGAAACGTATAGAAGCTGTGAAAGTTCAATTCAGAATTCAATTTGTCATCAATCGCACTTGATTCATACTAGATAGTATCAAAAGGGTTGATCAAAGGGGTTGAAAACACTCTGTTATTACTTTCTTCGATGACTCTCTGGAGATTTTTTTAATAATATCTAAATCTATTATTACGGAGACTGTGGAAATTTTATAGCTCTGTCTTTGGCCTGATTAAAATATTTATGATGTAAGAAAAATACGTAAAACATCGGAAAATGTTGATTTTTATTTTAGATAGAATTTTTATTATACGTTGATGTTTCTATAAAATATTTTATGATAGTGTGAAATATTATGAAAGAATATGATTATATAGTGAAATAAAATGTGTATTTATTATAATGCATTTTAATGAAAATGGGAATTATAATGAAATATATTCAATTAAAAATATTTATTTGAATAAATTTAGTGCATTTTGATTTTTAAACGTAAACTAATATGAATAATATTCGATAAAAAAACAGTGTTGTGCAAATATGGCAGGGAAAAAATCAAAATTTTCGAGTTAAAAATACACGAGGAAAACGTGAATAATTGAAAAGAAAGAGAGGACTAAGAAAAAGGTTTTCTTAAAAAGGAAAAAGGATGAAAATTAACCAAGAGCAAGAGAGAGAGAAACGTAGTATTTATAAAAGCCTTCATTTGAAGTTTACAAAACGTTTCTCTCAGGATTTTCAAATCCTTGTTTGTAACGCAAGGAATTGAATTAAAATCACATGCATATATATATATATATATATATATATATATATATATTTGATCGAAATTAATCGAAAAAAATTGTTCGATAAATGAATGTATAAAAAATAAATATTATATAATTTACATAATAGGGCACAAATGAATTTATAAATTGTGGGAGTTGAAATATTAAATTTTCGTTTAATATTCATTCATTTTCAACGAATGAAAATTGGTAACATATTTTCGTTTAAAGTATGAAGAATATCGATCCCCATTTATTTTATTTTATATTTTTCTATCCAGCGAGTAAGGATGGTAGGGGGTAAAAAAAAAAGTAAAAAAAGTAATAAATCCGGCTCATCTTTAAATAAACATTATGTTTGGTGAACGGTTCGGCTCAACGCTAAATTCTTATCTGAAATGATATATGGGGTGGTTTAGGGAAAAGGGGTTGCGTTTTCAGCGCTGAAGGAAAATTTTCATCAACAATGCTAATAGATCAGAAGAAAAAGTACTTTCCAAAACTATTTATCTAACATTTGTATCTGCGTGTTGGAAAATATTTTTGTTCCGGGTCGACGTTGAAAATATGATAAATTGGATCAAAGTAAAATACGGCATTATACTATCTTATCTTTCTTTGTTTGGAAATATTATTATTATTATTATTGTAGATACAAGATGTCGAAATATAGTGAGTTTAACGACACGATTTATAATATAAATTAAATTATTTGAAGAAAAGCCAAATACGCGTTTTTAAATCGATTAAAATATAAGTAAAATAGTTTTCAAATTAAAAAAAAATGTTAGATACACATAATATATTGGTAAATAGAAGTAAAAATTATCTAATGATATTTTCATTGTATTTTTTAATTTATTATATTTTGAAAGTTATGAATAACAATTTTGTGTTAATAAAGGATATTCAGATATATTGTAAATATTTTAATGCATATAAAATAATATTCATCACAATAATAAATATTTATTATCATAGAAAAATACATAATGTATGAAATAATAACAAAGTATGTTGTAAATAAACAATAAAGTTTTATAAATAATTTATTATTTATGATAAAAAATATTTAAATATTTATAGCGTTTACATTAAATAATTATTTTCATTTAAAAATTAAGGTTAAATTAATATTTTAAAAATTGTTGGAATAATTATAACTATTATTACTGTAGATATTCAAAAATAATAGAAGTCAATGTATATATAAATTATTAATTTGTATTATGTTAATAAAACAATGTCATAATATTAAAAATCAGTGATTTCTTTTTGCTAATATATATATATATATATATATATATATATATATATATATATATATATATATATATATATATATATATATATATATATATATATATATATATATATATATATATATATGATTGTATTTTTTGTGTATTAGTAGAAATAAACTCTCGAAAGAAATATGGAAATTATCCGAAAAATATTTTTTGATTAGTTTAGCAGTCTTCGACGTTTTAACTGTTGAAAAAGGCCGAAGGGAAGAAAAAGTCGTTTCAAAGGAAACGAGCAAGTCTGAAACGGAAAAATAAAAAGTTTCTATATAAATTCACACAGTCATATATATATATATATATATATATATATATATATATATATATATATATATATGGTATATATATATATATATATATATATATATTTATATATATATATATATATATATATATATATATATATATATTTATATATATATATATATATATATATATATATATATATATATATTTATATATATATATATATATATATATATATATATATATATATAGTCAAATTAGTAGAAAGCGTTTCCGATTTTTTTCCACAGTTAATTAAATAAAATATAATATTTATAGTAAAAATATATTTTAGATATTAGCAATACATTTACGCGTCGTTCTCCACTATGTGATTTATGAAATTTTCGTTGAACGTGAAAACTTTCCACGTAACGTATCTTGTCCCGGTACGGAAGAAAACCTGTACATAAGTTCAGCACGGGAACACGATAAGAAAATAGCATATATTAGCTGAAATTATTCAACTTTTCGTATAATGTACACACACACACACACACACACACACATACATACATATATATATATATATATATATATATATATATATATATATGAATAGACAACGTAAACATGTATATATGTCTGTGTGTGAAAGTGTGCGAAGATTTAAACGCACACCCTGCTTTAAAGCGTCTCTCACTTCACGGTTAAATCTTGAAGCTGTTAAGCTTAAAGTTGAACCGAAGCTTTTGTATTATAGAAACTATGCAAGTGGAACAAAATGGTCAAACGGTTGAATTGAAAACTCCGATATGTATTTTGTATGTTTCACGTTGTAATAAATCTGTAATAATTGTGCGAGCGATCGCATATGTTTTATTTACGAATTAGCTTCTAAATGATATTTAATATTATTATTTAATAATATTAATTAATAAAACTCCAGAAAATAAATTGAATATAAAAACAAATAAATTGAGTAAAATGCAATACCTCGGCTACATCTTTAGAAATGATAAAAACAGGTCTATCCAGATAATTTTGGAAAGAAAAATTCAGCGGAAAAGATCAATAGGAAGACGTCAAAATTCTTGGATTAATAAAGATCTTCATCTTTGGTTCAACTATTTGTCAATAGAATGGCTGTATCGAATATAAGATTTGTAATATTGAAATAATAATGTTTTGAATTGAAACATAGATGTCTCATTTATGTCAATAATCATATTAAATTAATATCATAATTAACTAATTAACTAAATATACTCAATATATTCAAATAATTTTAGCCATTGGTCTATTCGAATGTCTATTATATATATATATATATATATATATATATATATATATATATATATATATATCATAAATTTATAAAAATATTATTTTTGATTTTATACTTAAAAAAATAAAAAAACGAATTTATTAAAGTAAGTAATCGATTTTAATAAAATAATATTATCTAATTATTATACTATAAATTAGAATAATTATATAAAATTTAATTTATTTCTAAACGTATTGCATGTAATAAAATTTGATAAAAGATAATTTCGAGTTGATAAAATTAAAATTAGATAGCCTCTTTAATTTATTTTGTAATAAAATATCTAACATGCGATATTTAATTAGCTTCATTTATTTATAACCAAAACACTTTTCTAAAAATTAAAAAAAGTTTTACAATTATAAAGCAACAAGTTAGTTCAAATAATTAATTAATATTGACGCTTTCAATAGGTAATAGACGTGAAAACAATGTTTTACCTTGATTTTGTGTAAATTTAACTCTTAAAACTAAATAATTAAGTAAACAAATTGTAGAATTTAAGTATTTAAGAAGCTCAATGAAATAGCTAAAAATCTTTCTAAAGAAACTTTCTCCCAATTCGTGTAAATATTTATTGTTGAACTTTCAAAAATATATTTTCGTTGAATAATTAATCTGAATTATATATAATTGATTACATTTAGCACAAATAAATGATTGAAACTCTATTGTAAATGCTAAATTAATTTTAAAACGACTGCCAGACCAAAACATAATATTGAATGTCAAATACATTTTTGACATAACGAAGAGAACATAACGTTTTAAAATGACATTATAATAAATCACGAATTCATCCTGTATATATGTATCATACAGGAGGTATGATTTATACGGCTCACGTGTCAGAAATGGATGACGAAATTTATGCATCGTCTGTATATAGCTTTGTGCACCGTGTTTGCGGTTTATTGAACAATACTAAAGATCGGTTAAAATTTAACTAGCATATATAACTAAAATTACTGATTACCGTTTGTTGCGTTTCCATTATAAATTTTATTGTGTTTTTTATTATAAATAAAAATAATTACTATATATTTAGATTATAATTTTCATGATATGTTTTCTAGAAAAAGATTTAATATATAAGAATATATATATATATATATATATATATATATATATATATATATATATATATATATATATATATATATATATATATATATTGTTTTTAATTTAAAATTAAATTTTCTTGTATAATGAACAGTTTCTTTATTTCAATTATATGTTAATTTGTTTAATTTATAAATAAAATTAAATAAAGAAAATGTTTTAATTTGAAGGATTAAAAGTCAAATTGGAAATGTAGAAATATTATATATTTTTTTTAAATCGAAATCGAAATTGATCTATAAAATTATAATTTAAAATAGGGTGTATTGATATTTTATATTGTACAAATTGTATATTTATGTATATATAGAAAAAAAATATAAATTCAGACAGTTTATAAGTTTAAAAAAATCATTATTAAAATGAAATATATTGAATTTGTGTCGAGTTTCAATTTATATTTTTCTATTATTTTTATATTAATTTAATATTTTAAAAACAATATTTATGACAAGTAAAAGACAAAATACATTTATTTACATACAATTTATATTTTTAAGACTGAGATTTCAATATACGCCCGCAAATTTCGTTTAGACATTTAATTCCATCGTTTTGAAAACATTCGCACATTTACAGAGGTGGGCGACAAACACCAGAACGAGTCAAAAAAAAAATTAGAAACACGTTAAGAAAAGTGAAAAAAATATTAAAAAAAACAAAAAAAATACACAAACGCAGTATAGGAATGGATAAAAGTCCGGTACGAGTCTTGATTGCGACAATTAAGATTCAATTAAGGTTCTAGAAGTACGGCCGTTCGGTTCGGTCGAATTGTGCCGACACATTTTTGTGTTGTACCCTTCGGCGGCCATTAATTGTGATTAGATGGCGTCTGGCGTCCGGTCGCCATATCTGGTGAGGCTTTAATGGCGTCGGATTCCTTCCTTCCAGCAAAACAGCCATTAAATTTGCACGGCCGCCACTAATGGGCTTGCTATATACCCCCTGCTCGTGTTTTTTTTTTTTTTTTTGTTTCTTCTTCAAGACAATTTCGTATCCGGATATTGTGAAGAAGAGTGTGTTCAATTGTCTTGGATGACGTTGAACATGTGAAGTGTTTTGTTTGAAAATCGGAGGTTGTCAATCTTTTCTCACAAAGATTCGAAAGCGTCATTTAATGTGTATTGTTGAAAGCGCTTAAAGATTGAGTTTTAGAAGCGTTTTGTAGATTAGAATATATGTAACATTATTTAAACGATAATATAGGTGTAGACGAATAAATAAAATTCTGTTCAAAAATTTTTGTTATTTTTTAATACTGTATGTAATAAATTATTATAATAAAATGAAAAAAAAATAGCGCCCTTATTATACGAAAGAGCGAAAGCATTCTTTTATTTATTACTTATATTAATACTTTCTAAGCGTCGTCGCCGACGAAACTCGAAAGCTCGCCCTATAAATAGAGCTTTCTTCCAGGAGAAGGGAGGTGAAAGGATTGGGGTGGGATAGGGGGGTCGAGCAAAACTTTCATAAATCTTCCGCCCCGTTTTTACATTATCTCTTATTGTTCCCGGTTAAATTTTCAACTCTTAAAAAATAATACTATTAAGGGCGCCGGGCAACTTTCCCTTTGAACGTAAAGTTTTCGCAAACAAATTAAATTGAGAAACACTCGTCTGGATGTGCTTCGGCGCAAAACCGCGTCCCGAACGTTTTTCGGCAATAAATTAATTCTCAATCTGCACGATCTCGTGATATATAAATATTCATCGTTTTATGTATGATAATAAACATATTGTAATTGCGCAATTCATAGTTGTTAATTAACCGAATTTCGGTTTACTGAACGCCGGTTCGAAACGCTTTTGTTGTTTTTCGTTTATCCAACGAACTCAACGGTGATTTTCAATCGAAATGTATTTCGCTTTTAATGAGTTATTATTTTAAATATTTTTTAATCAAAGATTGAGAATCGTGAACTGGAAAATAACACAATAATAATGTGTAATTATTATGCATATGTTAATAAATTATTTGTGTTAAATCTTTATGTATGAATTGTGTTAATATTTTTTAATAAAAATTAAATTGATGAAAAAAATATTGTATCAATATTTAATTAAGTTAGTTTTGAAAATCTTTGAAAAAAATCAGTGTATAATACTGCTCAAAGTGAAAATAATGCTCAAAGTCCTTTTTATTTTAAAAATTTCTTCATAAAATAATAAAAAAAAAAAAAATAATTTGCTCTGTAATTATATTAAATGTTTTAAATATTTTGAGAATCGTTGTTTCTAGATATAAACGATTCATTTTTATTATTAACATTTTAATTTCGATGAATTATTTTGGATAAATTTATATTAATTATTGTGTTTACATTGTATAAACGATATATTTATTAAAAAATATCGTGAGTAAAATAAATTATATTTACAGACAAATATATACATAAATAAAATTTACATTTAATCAATATTAAAAAAAAACATTAAGAAAATATAATGTAATTAATTAATAAGAAAAAAATTATGACGCAATTTTTGATATTCTTTGAACATTTCAATATCTAAATTTTTATATATATCAATAAATTTTTATATATAATATGGATTCATTCTAAATTATTGCTTTTCTTTATTGTTTTATTTCCATATAAATTACTTTGAAATTATCATTCCAGTGATGTTCTAATTTTATGCAAATTTTCTAATTTTCAGTCAACCGAAACATCTTAAACAAATCGCAGAGGACATTTTCAGCAAAGGCGTTATAAATGTAAGTCGAACGAAAATATATTATTAATTACATATATAATTTATATTTCTTTAATTATTTAATATTTATTTCTCACATTCAATAGTAAAAATAATTATCATTCGACGATAAGTAATTTATTTTATAACAATGTTATTTTCAGCTGAAAATCAAAGCACTTGTATAGTTGCGAAAAGTTTTATCAAAATGATATAAATGTATCATAATAGAATTTGTAATTAAACTTTATTTAAGAGAAACATTTTTTCTATTATAATTATATAAATAATTATTTACGTTATTTTTTTCGGTAATATTTTATTTATATAAATTCATTTATATAAATATATATATATATATAAAGAAATAAATAAAATATTAATTGATAAATATTTTTTAAGAAAACATTTATTTACAGTTAATAAAAAATATTATACAGAAAAAATACAACAGACTTATGATTATCTAATTATATATTGGCGTTCGTTTCTATAAAAGCTATAAAAATCGGCGGTGCAAAAGCCGAGTCCGCGCCGACTTCTAGCGTTATTTATTTAAATCATAAACGAGTTCCGGTCGAAACGAAAAAAAAAGAAAGTATAAAAGAGAGAGAAATATATAAATAAATAAACGTATCGCAATTTCTAAGCAATTAACGTAACAAGATTTTACAGAACGTAAAAGTTTACGTATTAACTAATCGTATTAACGAAACGCGTGAAGTATAATTTCATTTATTAGTTCAATTTCGAGTAACGCAGCAATTTCGTTAACTCTGATTTTGTAGAAATTTTGCAAAATAATTTATTAACTGTGTACGTGTTAATTAACTTTAAAACGAAATACACTCGCAAAACTCCAATTATTATTATTATTATATATATATATATCTATATATATATATATATATATATATATATATATATATCGTTTTATTTTTAGATATCTATGAAATACAAAAAAACTGAAGTATAATAATTAAGTTGATATTGATTTTATTATATATAATAATTTAAATTTTAATTATTTATATATTTTATAATAAAAAATGTGAAATATTTTGCAAACTGTTTATTTTAATCATAAAAAATGGATTGTTTTATTTCTAATTTCTTTTTAGTAACGATTCGTTATATATATATATATATATATATAATATTTTAATGATAAATTGAACTTTTTTTTCGAACCTCAATTTTACCCTTATTAGGTAATATTACAAAAATCGAAGGGAAGGGGGGCTGGCAAAAGAGGATTTACCCGATTATTACGTCGTTCAATTTTCATTAAGCGCACTGTTAATTCAATTAAAAACGCATGAAACGGATATCGTTATGGATATATATTGATTTATGGCATCGTTGCGTGATTTACGCGATATATTTTCCGAATTTCGGAAAATACTGTTTGTGAGTGGGTGGAAAAGGGGCGAATTGGGATTTGAACTTAATCACTTGTCCGAACCATCCGCCCATCCTTCGAAGCCTAACTCAATAATTATAGGTTGGTTTCGCTATCAAAAGCAAAAACCACCTGTTGTTGTAGAGCACCCATTTTTATTGAGGCTTCGAACCCACGGCAAGTTGGATCGTAAATTTCGACTCGACCCCTCGTTTATTCTCTGCAGGCTTTTATCGACCAATCTTCCTCCCTTTGAAGCATCGGTCATCGGAAAATAACGGAAAATTTTCCAAATCGAAAATGTGCAAAATGCATTCGGTCTATTTCACAAATGGAAAAATTGATATAAAATTTCTATTTTATATCAATTTTTTATATTGCTTCGAAATCGGTCATTTATATATATATATATATATATATATATATATATATATACATATATTAAGCACTGAAAAACCTTTTAAGTTTTACGTGTCGTAAAATTTCGACAATCAGTGTTCTGAAAATCTGATATTTCACTTAAAGATGTAATATATATATATATATATATATATATATATATATATATATATATATATATATAAATGAAAGTCAAGAATAGATTTTCTAGAAAAAAACGATATAAAAGTCTATACTTTTTACGATAAAAAAAATATTGATTAATTTTTTATACAGCAATAAAAATATTTATATTATATTTGTGAGTCAGCAGAATTAAAATATTTATATAATGTATATAATACTAAATAAATATTTATAATGTTAGATGCAATAAAAATATTCTTTGCAAATAATTTATTTTATTTTTTTATATAAATATAACAAATTTTGTAGATCATATTGGGGATGATATTTATTTTGTTTTTCTTATATTTATTAATATATTTTTAAAATTTTATATTGTGATACATATTAAAATATCTTTAATTTTCTCTCTCGTTCGTTTAATATTTATATATAACATTTTTATTACTTAACATTTAGAATTAAATGTATTACAGCATTTTAAACATATATCTAGTTATTATATACACTTCTTTCTTAAATAATTGTTCGAGATCGTTTAGTGCGTATGATTTTTTCAATGAAAATGTTAATTTTAATTATGTATATTTATTGAAAAATTATCAAAATGAATTTTGATTTTTTTTATCTAATAAATTACCACAAATTGATGTCTTTAAAGACAGAACAAAATTATGAAAAAATAAAATATATATAGCAATAATTAAAATAAACGTAAATATTATATATATATATATATATATATATATATATATATATATATATATATATATATACATATATATATACATAATAAAATACGGTTTCAATTTATCGAAAGTCATAACTGATTAATTGCTGGAATATGACTTGAAATAGTGCGTCACGGTTAATTCTTAATGTCTCGTTGAACACAATACCATAAATTGTCACAATCCAATATCCTGCCGGTGTATTTGGAAATTGTTTGCGTTTCAAAGCCTTGCAATGGAAATGCGGAAATTATACAAACGACAACACACACAAACACACACACAGTTCAAATCCATATAATTACTACGGAATTGTGTTCGTCATACGTAATTTTGATTTGATACTATAATTCAGAAACGAATCGTGTTTCATACTATAAACTACGCCCACGTCGAGTGCTCGTATGTCAATTTCAAATATGCCAGCTAACATCTAAACTGGCTGCTAAAACGTAGTATATACTATGTCAATGGTGTCAAATAAATTATATACTACATATCATTATAACGATATTCTGTAATTTTTGCATTGAATTACAGCGTTTATATATATATATATATATATATATATATATATATATATATATATATATATATATATATATATGTGTGTGTGTGTGTTATTAATTTGTATATATAAAATGACAAATATATACGTTCTATAATTTATTACCGTTCAATGATATGATTATAACTGAATCGTCTATTCTATGTAAACGACAATGTATTGCTTTTTTATATAAGCGTATTTAATAAATCTTGAATATTTTTTTAATATAGAATTTTTCAATTGAAACTGAAAAAACTTTGGATGAAAAGACATTGAGGATGATATGTGTTTTTTTTAATAATATAAATGAGGCTTATAAAATTTTAATAATACTTTCCAATAAAATAAAAAAAATGGGATTCCATGAAATTTTACTCATTTACATCTATTTGAATATTTTACTATTCGAATTATATATTATATATAAGATTATAAAGAATATAACGCAAAATTTGGATGAAATGTCGTCGATTTATCTGAAAAAAATGAAGATTTATAAAATTATTATTTTTAAGGATTTTAATTTTACTAAACAATATTTTTTTGAGGCACAATCGATACATAAGATTATATATTATATAGTAATTTCAATGAAAATTATCATAATTTATATAAAAACCAATATGGTGTAATAAAACAAGTTAATATAAATAAATATAGCCGTTGTAAAATATTTTTAGATTCATATTCCTGTTACCCGATATCAAATATTTACAATTTTTCGCAGATAGTTTTCACATGATTGATGAAGGTAGACTCCCTTTTTTTCCCTCTTAAAACGCTTTTTCTTCAACACGTATAAGTTGTTGATGGTTTTATAGTAAACCAAAGAAAAATTGCAACGAATATATTATTTTATTATTATTATTATTATTATTATTACAACCATTATTATTATTATTACCATTATTATTATTATGAAATACGATGTTCAAAAATTAAATTATTCTATGCATCATATATTTTCATTTGAGACACAAATTATATTGAGTAGTATATGAGTATAATAATTTTATGCAAAATTTATTCAAATTAAATTAGTAAACATAATTAAGGAGAAAAATTTGTAAATTGATTTAATGAATAAGATTTTTAATAATAATACAAATGATTTATATTGTAATAGGATGTCATCAATAATATAAACAGAAAATTTTATTAATTTAATTTTTATTCTGAATTTTACGAAATTCATAATAGCTAAGAAAAAAATAAATCTAAATTTTCAATTGAGCTTACCTTGGTGAATATATATATATATATATATATATATATATATATATATATATATATATATATTATGAGTATGAACGGTGTTTTTCCTTTTTATTTCGAAAAAGTAAAAAAAAATCTCGACTAAAATGGACGATTCGCCGTATCGCGTATATCATGTAAATATGTGGTTTAATTTAAAACACCGTCGCGATAAGAACGGAAAAGAAAAAGAAAACATGAAAGAGAGCGAAGCGTGCGGGAAGAAATATAAAAAAAGCAGAAAAAAAGAAGAAGAAAATCGGAAAAATGGAAAGAAAATAATGCAAGACTCCCTAACGACTGAGTTCGCGTTATAACCGACAGCTCGAAATCCATTATTCTAACGCATCTGGTAGAAAAATGGTTTTTCTGTCCTCGCCAGACGTATGCCGCACATGTGTACTTAGGAAAAAAAAGAACACCCTATATATATATATATATATATATATATATATATATATATAAGGTTGTTATTGTGTGTGTGGATATTGTATATACGTTGTCCGCTACACATATCTGTCCGATGAACGGTAGAAAAAAAAGGGGTGGTAAACTCGCAAACCGCGCACGTTTTCCCTTTGTCTCTTCGGTTACGATTTCGGGTGTTGCGTAGGTGAAGAAAAGTGGCCACAAAAAATTAGATCCTTGTTGAGGAAGGGGGTGAGGATTTGGGAAAACAAAAAAATCTGGCGCCCAAAATGTTCGGACGTGTCGCCTGTCTTTCCATCTTTCCATTGTTCTGCTGTTTTTTTTTCTTTCTTCCACGCCATTTTTTCTAATTAATTATAATGATAATCGTCGACGTATTATATATATTATATATACATACACATATTTTAGTGTAATAATATTTTTTTTAGATATTTTTATTATTATATTTGATGAGAGAAATTTTCATGATATTTAATGTCAATGAATGTAATTTTCTTTGTTAAAAAAATATAAAATTTAAATATATTAAAAAATAATAATAATTTGTTTTTAAGTTTTCAGCAATGTATAGAAATATTTATACTTTTATATATTTTTGACACCGCCGACGGTGTGAAAGTTAAATTCTGATATTTTTATGTAAAAAATTAATAATTTAAAAATTATTGTTTTGTTAACTTAAATCATATCAGCATTTATGATTCAATTTATATTTATATATTTCAATTTATTTATTCTGAATTAGATAGAATAAATTTTTGCAACTTAATTTTTATAAACGAAATGTATAATAAAAACTTGGACCTGTGTGCAAATTCGCATACTGATCCATTTATCTATTATATATATAAAGAAAAAAATAATGATATATATATATATATATATATATATATAAGGCAAAAATATGTAATTAAATGAAAGTCTAGCAAAAGCAAATCGAACGTTGAAAAGAGCCGAACGAGCCACGTTCGCCGTATAAAATGCGAAAGCTTAAATTGTAATATCAAACAAAGGATCATAATTATTAGAGCTTTTAGCTTCCGAAATTCGCCGCAAATTTTCCGACACACGGCCCCCTTAGCTCCCCCCCATGTATTGTTGGCAATTTTCGTATAATTTCACTTCGCGGCGCATAAATTTGTGCGACTGTGGAATGTCGTCGGCTACGAGGCGAGCGCACTTAACGTCTTACTTTTACCGTATTTTACGTAAATATCAACTCTATAATAATTCCTATAATACACACACACACACACACACACACACACACACACACACATATATATATATATATATATATACAGTAAATTTTATTGAAATAATTTTATTTTATATGCATTAATATAATACTCTTCAAAATAATTCTCATTAGATATTATAACTAAAAATATAGTTTAGTTATAATATCTAATACTAAAAATATAGTTAATATATGTTTGTAAAATGATGATAATTTAAGGATATTTATTTTTTATTATACACACAGAGCGATGTCTGGCGAATATTGATTTTGGGTAATCATCGCAGTTGTTTTTTGTTAAAAATTTGAATAATCCTCGGTATATTAAAGTAATAAGAATTTTTGAATTTTGCAAATCATATTAGTGTTAATGGAATGATATTTTCGTTGTAGTATTGGTAAACATGTTTTATATTTTAGTAAACATTTTGTGTTATGTTGACAATTTGGTCTCTATAAAAAATTTTTTTCAAGAAAAAAATAAAAAAGTGTGCATATTTGTGTATGTAATTACTTTAAATTTTAAATATCGATTAATTGTAGATTTTCCCGGAAAATTTTGGAATCAATTAGAATATAGTTACTCAAAATTGTGTAGTGGATATATACATATATAAATGCACATTTTCATCATTATGCATATAGTATATTTAAACTGTTATAGATTAGTATTATTATAAAAAAAAACATAAAATTTATATAAATTTTCGGTCCATGTTTCAAATTTGATTCCAAGAAATATGTTTTTCTTCTTGAACTTTTAAAGATTTTCGTAAATTAAATATATTTTCAATTCAAACGGACGTTATGTCAGGATTTTTAAGATAAAATAAGCAATTTTTCTTATAAATTTCATAAAAAATAATAATATAAATGTATTTAAAGACAATGATATATTTCATTATATAAATATACGTTTTCCTAGAATCGACAACGGGGATGTTTTTCTTAGAAAACTTTTTATAAAAATTATATTTGTGAAAGATAAATTTAATATAAAATTATTTGCTTTATTCATATATAAAACCATAAAACTAAATTTTCTATAATAAAATGAAGTATAATGAGAAAATATAATATTTTTAAGATTACGTTATTGATGTTTATATAAAATATTTTTTATATTAATTAATAAATCGATTGCAAATATTTATATTATTCTTATTACTCTGTATATCTGATATTAGCTGTAGAAATTATATATTTCTTATTGTTCGATATTTAAATATGTTTTTTTTATTTAGGTGAATATTTAGTTACATACGTGTTTTACGAACAATGATTTTTTAAAGTTATATTTATTTGAAATTACTGTGTAAAGAAAACTAGTAATATTTTAAGAAAAAATAAAAGTTTTTATTTTCTTTTTAAAAATAAAAATTTTAGTAATTTTCTTTTCGTGTTTAAAATAAAAATTTGATTTTAAAAGTTCTTTCCATACTCTTATAATATATTTAGGTATTAAAACAAAACGGTCAAAAAGTTAGTTTAATATAAAAATTTTAACAAATTTCCAGACTTATTTAAAAAAATATATATAATTTTCAATTAATAAATTTTTCAAATAATCCATCATAAAAAAACCACACAAACAAGTTTCAAAACAACCTACAACTTTTTTAATATATAATATTATTTAACGGAATAATAAAAAAATGCGTATATCATTCCTTTATTCTATCGAAATTAATAATTCAACAGCATATATGAAAAGTGTCATATATATACATACATACATACTTATATATATATATATATATATATATATATATATATATATATATATATATATATTATAATAACATATAATCGTGTAAAATAAAACGATTATTTTATCCAACCTTTAAATAAGGTCGTATTTTATACAGATACATACATATATATATATATATATATATATATATATATTTATATATATATATATATATATATATATATTTATATATATATATATATATATATATATATATTTATTTATATATATATATATATATATATATATATATATATATTTATATATATATAGTGTGACCGCGGCTTAAGAGTGCGTTGACGTTAATCGGGATATTTATATTTGCGGAATATACCGAGTCTCGAATTTCAAAGGAAAAAGGGCTTGCCGTTTATCCTTTTCCCTTTGAGGCGAAATCGCCATATTTGACAAATAACCAATTGTGGTTTCGTAATTTCGCGGTCGTTTTACATGTGTTTATTATGTATATTTCGATCGAATAGTGTTTTTTTAACCAATTTTTATACTTAATATTAAATTAATATAATACATTTAACCTTTTGAATTCGAAACGTTTGTAGCGTTACTGGCGATTTGTTTACATCTAACTTAAAATTATTATACATACAATTTAATGATAAAACTTTTATATTTTAACATTTTATATATCTCTATCAAGTGGTTTTATTTAGAATATTTATGAATTAAATGATGACAAATTCATAATGTAAAAAAAATATATTCGTGTTCAAAATCGTGATATTTATTATATTATATATATAATGTAATAATAATTAAATGTCGTACAATTGTAATTAATAGTCAATTTTCTGCGATAATTGTCCCCTAATTGATCTTCTTTGCTAAACCGTAAATTATTCGCGCTCAATTGAACACGTTGTAATTATCTGAAATTCGTTGATAATGGATATTTTTATTGGTGCGTCCACATTGTATGTGTTAAAACTGCTAAGTGAACGTTAGATGCGAATATAATATATATATATATATATATATATATATATATATATATATATATAAAGTTTAATTCTCTAAGGATGAATATATATGTGACTTTCGCCAACCCTTATTTCAAGAATTAATTATAACTCGGAAAAACGGTCGCACACAACACCGCGAAATGATAGAAGTGAAGTTGCGCAAAAATAAATATATATTTAATCGGAAAACTCGCTTCGGACGATATTCGTATAAAAGTTCGGAAAGAAATATGACAGGATTATCGGAACGTAGAAAAAATGACTTATAAAAGGAAAATAAAGTTTTGCAGACATTCCGCGGTCGAAATGTACCGAGCATGTAATATTACATGTGCGCCACCGGAAATGGAGAATGAGAGCGAGGTTTTTTCTTTTTTTTCCTTTTTTTGGGGAAGAGAAGGGGTTTGGGAGACTAAAGGAGCAAAGTATACCGAAGGTGACCATCCACTAAAAGTTACTTATTCAATATTTTCGTGGCGAAAACTACTTTAGCAACTTTATTTCCTCGACGAATTCTCTTCTCTCGTTCGCAAAAAAAATGAAATATATAATAATAACGTATCCTTCGAATTGTGTAGTGGAGTTTCAGCTTAGAGCATTATATATTTATTTATTTATTTCGTGCGATCCTAAGGGATGAAACCGAATTGGGGCACTTTGGGGAGAAAAAATTTTCCGACAAGTTAAATCACTTAATCGAAATTCTGACGAAAACTGTTTAAGCGACGCGCCGAATCAATTTAGTTTTCATATAGTGATTAGTGAAGTTTTCAGTTTCGGTTGCCAAACGGCGAAAATTGGGAAAATTCGTGTCACATCTCTAGGGGTTGTAAAATAATAATGAAATTAAAATTTTGAAATAGTCGCAGTTTTTCATCAATATTTATTTTTTATATTTTTTTTATTAAATAAATGTTATTTGAAAAAAAATTAAGAAAATGTTACATTTTTAAAAAATAATTTTCGGCATGTTTTTCAGTGAAATAAATATTATTATACCATATATATTCATTTTAAAAATAAAATAAATTAAATTTTAAAATTAAAAATAAATCTTTTTATATATAACAAAATATAATAATATTTTAGGGAAAATATTTATTAATAATAATATTTATTAAATAAATTATCAATATTACAATCCTTGTAAATATCATTTTTAACAGCTCTGCTGAAAATTTACTGATATATTGGAATATATTTTTGAAAACTTTATGCCTAATATAATTTATACATCAATTTTTATTATATATAAATAATATATGTCAGCGTTTCCTAAACATTTTTTGACCAGAACGAAGTGTTAAAATTTTTAGCGATTCACCTTACTAAATGCATCGGATATTTGTTGAAAAAGTTTCGTGGCACATCTCGTTTAGTACTTGAAATTTTCAAAGGAGTTTCCAGATTTAACTATATTATTATATTTAATTTTAGTACACATTCACCGAGGGGTTGTGTTGCGGTCTTTTGTGTACGTTTCGCATGTTTATTTAGTATTTGCTCAACGGATTTTCCGTAGAGTATCTTAGTTTCCGTTTGAGATCTTCGTTACCGTTTTCAAATTCACGCCCCTGTTATTTTTCAAGGATTAAAATTCCTAATAATATTTAACATGTGTGTGTGTGTGTGTATCAGTTGCAAATTTGTTACTGTTTATTAGGTCAAATATTACCAAAGATATTTTTTAATCGATTTTGAACGCTTTAATTATTTTGATAATTGTTAAAAATGAACAATGTTTATTTTATAATGAAGAAAATTTTTTTTATGAAATAAGCAACCACAAATTCAATGGAATATATATATATATATATATATATATATATATATATATATATATATTTATATATATATATATATATATATATATATATATATATATACATATATATATATATATATATATATATATATATATATATATATATATATATATAATTATATATTTTAATTTAATTATATTGGTAAAAATTGGAAAAATTCATTGAATCAAAAACTTTTCATTTGCGTCAATTTCAGTGCAACAATATAAATATTAATAATAAAATGGAGATTATTAAAATTTTAATTATATGAAAATTGATACTTTGTATTATTATAAATACACTGGAATAATTAAATAAATTTTAAATTATTAATATAAATCTCTTTTATACGAGTGTTAAATATATTATTTATGAAATGAACTATATTTTTTTTGCAAAATTTCATCATGAAAAATATACAAAAAAAGAGCAAAATAAAATTATATATATATATATATATATATATATATATATAATCAGAAAATACAACCTCACGTTGGCATTGCAAAAGATTTATATTTATTTTTTTATATTATTTATTTTTTGTAACGCTTTCCATCACGATCACCCGTATCAATATTACATATTTCGGTTGAATTTTTTCATGCGTATCGTTCTCTACGTTTCAGTTGCTGAAAAAATATCACGATCCGTATCATCATCATCGTCCTCGTCGTACAAGTATAGAGAAAAATTCGTTTTCAGAACTTGTATGTATGTACAGATATATGTGTGTGTGTTTATAAAAATGTATAATATACGAAATTTCACATGATTTTTTTATTTGTATATATCGAATATAAGATAAGCGAATGTTCGCCGGTTTTATTTGTATTTAGAGTTTTCCATTTAATGTTGTTTATCTGAAAACTTAAAATTTAATATTTTTTTAACGATGAGAACTTGTTAACAACGATTTTATTACAATATATTATTATGAAAGTACGTTTTTTTAATAATTAAAAATATTTTAAAAAAAGACAAAATAATGAGCGTACGTTTTTTACTAAAATCTTTACTTACAGATTTTTATTGTAAATATATTTATATAATAAATAATGTTCGTTCTTTTTTAATTTATATGGTACACATTTTATACTGTTATATTATATTTGATGAAATATATTTATTATGAATATTTTAAATAGCATTTCTCAATATATTTATAATCTGTAATATTAATTTATTGGAAATTATTATAGCTTTTATAGTTTTCATATCGTTTTTGTATTATTTTTTATATAAATATGCATATATTTATATATATTTTAAAGAATAAATAGTAATATTATTAAATAAACAACTTATAAATATTTTTCAACGTACATATTTAAAGGTTGCATTTTTTTTTTTGTTAACAAACCGAATTCGGAAAAAAACCGGAGGTCGCATCTTATGATAGAGCGATACGAAAATAAAAAAAAAAGCCAAAAACGAAACGAAATAAACAAACAAACAAACAAAGCAAATCGTCTCCGGACTGAAAACTATTGAAATTGATAGCGTTGTTCGGTACGAGCAGTTAACCTTACTCTATAGCGTTTTCTTTTGCTACGAAATTGAACCCGTAGCCGCAAGTTCCCTTTTTTTTCTGTACCGTGCCCTTTTTCCTTCGCTTTTCTTTTTTTTAACCCTATTTTTTTCTTCTTCTAGTTTTACGATTTCGAAAAAGAAAACCGAAGATAAATAAATAAATACGAGCGAAGTTTCGGTATCGACCGTCGCTTGTCGTCTGTTCAAAGTTTGTATACGCTCTCGCACACAAAAGCATGTTATCATAATCACAAACTCGCTATGTAACGAAAGCGTATTTCAAATATGTGGGCAGTGTGATCTTTGGACCATTCCAGGAAATTGTGAATCCAGTATTTTTGAACCTAAATTTTATTTATCACTATATAAATATAACGCGAATGAAAAAAAATAAATGCCAAAATGTATAAAAGCTTTCTCAGTTAGAATACATAAAAGGCACCCATATTATTTTTACATTTTTTTGATATTATATTTTTTTCAATATGGTAACAAATTGTAATATATATATATATATATATATATATATATATATATATATATATATATATATATTAACCTTTTGCGCTCGCGTTGTAAGTGGATTGGTATGATTCGAAATTATAAAATGTTATGCTGATTTTACAGATTTAGCAGTATTGATAAGTAAGATCTTTAAGAAAAGTATTTAATTTGAAATCAAAATTTCTCTATCAGTATCATTCCATAAATAAGTAATTAAATATAAAAAAAGTTATGTTTTTTTTGAATGGAGGTTTTAATGTTTTTTTTTGCGATCCTTTTTAGTACGGAGTAGTTATAATCTTTTTTATTTTACAAACGGATGAGGTCTTTATCATTAATGTTATGTTTTCGAGAGTTCCGAAGATTTTGTATGATAAGAATTATTACACGGGGTTATGTTTCTATTTAACATAGTTTAAAAATAATTTTTAAAGTAATTATAGAGACTAATAAATATGCAAAGAAAAAAATTGAAATATAACAATTAATTCAAAATTCATACGAAACGATTGGACAGATGTAATTTATAAAGAATTTAAGACATTTTCAATTAAAATTTATTTAAATTTTTACTATATTTTAAAAGAATTCACGGCATCCAAAAAACTTAATTCGACTTCCCTTTCTAAATGTTCGTGTATTGTGACATATTATGTATATAGTAAAATGTGATAACCTCAGTATATAAATGTTTTTTTTAATACTGCATGAATCGTCAAATAGTAGAAATAGGATACGAATTAAAATATCATATAAAATATTACGTTTTTTTTAATATTAACTTACATTGTGATAATTTGTGTTTATTGATGTGGTTATTGTTAAATATATTTAATTTGATTGAGTCAAAAAATTAAAAAAAAAAACATTTTTTTTAATTCAATGGAAAGTTTTCACTAAAGGATTAAATATCTTGATATAATTAAAAGCGTTGAAAAAGTATAAAAAGACTAAATTTTTAAGTCTAATCATTCTATGCGCCAATTAAAAATAAGTTCGTATTATATAAATGACGCTTATTCAAAATTCGCGCATTTTATCGACTTTAAATAGTATATAAGGATGAAGTTACGACGATATGTTCACCCCTTTGGTGTTGAACAAAGTTGAAATTTTGATACTTCACCACAAAAGACGGCACACGTTGAAAGTTTAATTAATCTAACTCGAAAATGGTACGGGGAACGAATGTGTGTATCCTAAAACCGAAACGACAAAGTTTCTCAAATGTATATAATTGGATGTAATAATTAACAAAAGAATAAATGATTTGTGCGTTAAATTTACGCCGTATCATTATTTTACTTACTTAAACCGCTCATATAAAATCTTAATAATATATGCATATCAGTATAATTTAATAGCTGTATTATAATCTGATATATTGTATATTAAATAAACGTATTTCTAATTAAGTCATCGTTTAGTATCAGATGATGAAGTCAAATATATAGATACATAAATATGTATCTTAGTCAATAAAGCAAAAAAATCTTTTATTCAAGAAATAGGGTGAATATAGAGCGAGCTGCGTCATACAAATAAGTTGCAAGATGAAAAAGGCCAAAGTCACACTATATTTTCATACACATGAAAAATATATTATGTAAAAAAACAGCGAAAATATTGAGATATTACATTTTCTCCTGTCGTCATCTGCTTGGACATAAACAAAAGTTGTAGTGTAAATTTGAAGAAAAAGAGACTCGACTATACGACTGTATTTTTTTACATAACTTATATTAGATTATATATATTTTGGATAATATAGCATTTTTCTCCTTTTGAAGTATATATTTCTTCTTCATTATCATTATTACATCGTTTCTTAAAGAAGGTTAGCGATCCACACGGTTAATGAAACGTTTGAAAAAGTTCTATTAACGAACAATTGAACCAACGTCAAAATTTTTTAAGCTTAAAGTTTTGACGTCTTCTTATTGATATTTCCTCTTGAAGTTTTTCTTCTAAAATTATCTGGAGAAGTCTATATTTATCATTTCTTAAGATGTAGAGGAATCATTGAATTTTTCTTATTTTAACCATTTTCAGTATTTCTGTTTTTTAACCTCCTTATTTTGTTGGTTCAAGATATTCTCAGCATTCTCTGGTAGCGTCACATCTCTAAGGCTTTCAAAAGTTTTTCGGTTTCAAGATCTAGTGACCATATTTCAGCACCATGTAAGAGAAAGGGAAAGACGTAACATATAAGTATACGTATTTTTGTTCCATACTTGTTGTTCTCTTCGATTTTGAATACTTTTTTATCCGTTCATCCTAGAACGGATCTCTTTTTTGAGATCATAGGTTGCTGTGATATGTCTTCAAGTTTTTGTAAAATATTCTTGATTATCATTACTTGTTCAATCTGATTGTTGGTTTTTTTTTGAATACCAATACCAATATATATATATACTGTTTTTAAATAATTTCTGGTAATTTAAAATATATTATATGATTTTTTTATATTGAAGGTGTGAAAGAAGATTGAAAAATATTTTTGTTCTGTATCAAAGAGGAGCAAAACTATTGATCATTTGCGTGTGGTAACAAAGTTTACACGACGGTCCTAAACTGGTCCCATACCTGGGGGCACATATTTGATAGGAACACATTAAATTTTCATTAATAAAAGTCCTAATGCCTACCCCTGAATTATTCACCGCTGGTCGCGAGCACCGAGAGTAAGTCCTTTTAATTAAATTTGACCAAGGGCGCATGTAATGCCATAACTTGCCGGGAAAAATGATATCCTCAGGGACGAACTGACCGCCGGCCCTTAAATCTTTCCGTTTACAAATAACGACAGTTAAAGGTCTGAAACGGTCCGGACCACGTTACTAAACGACGCTTTGTTAATTCCACATTTACTACCCTGTTATTATTATTATGGGGTGCTTGAAACTTTTACGGTACAACACGATTCTGTTAATAAAACCCCCTCGTTCGTCCCAAAGAAAAGATGCGATGTACGATTTCAAAGTTATTTTTTTACACGCCTTATCCAATGTCTAATCGCTTTTAATGATAACTATGTATAATACAATATAGTCGATAGAATCCAAGATTAAGTAAATTGTTTTCTTTAAAAGTAGTGCAAGTCCCACATTATATAGAAATAATAACACTTTCAAAATAATTATATTCAAAATTTCATTAATTACGTAAATTTACGTTGATAAAATGAAGAAAATTTTGACGGATTTGGGAATTGTTTGTATATAAAAAGCCCAAAGAATATTGCATATAATGTTATCTTCTTTTCAATATAATAATGTAGTACTTTGATAATTATATATTATATTATGATCATTATAAAAATGTAAAATTAATATTTTTAAATTTTCAATTTTTATTGCTCTTGTATTTGTAATATTAAAAAAATAATACGTTTACAAATATATTATAATAATATATTTTCAGTATTCAGTATAAGTTGTATCGTAAATTATTCCACAAAATGTGGAATTTATAAGCCGCAAGTTGAATAGATATGTTTCATATATTTAGAATTGAACACCCGTTTTATTTTATTTATTTTTTTGTTCATAAATACAAATTCGTATTATATTGAACTATATATTGGAAATTCCTAGGGTCCACTAAGAATTCTCGATATTTGAACATCAATGGTATTGTTGAGAACAATACCACTATTATTGACCTATATTTAATTGCTTCGAACCATAAATGTATATAAATAGTTCTATATTGTTTGCTACATTCGTACAATAGTTTTGGATATCTTTATATATAATGTATATGTGTACATTTTGAGAAATATAGTATCATCCTTCATATTTTATTTAACCTTATATATATATTTTAATTTATCAGTTTATTGATATTATATTAAAATATTTTGTCATTATATCTTATTCTAGATTTCATGTTATAATAATATAATTAAATATATTATAAATAATGAATGTAGTTCTGAAGCATTTATGCTATTAACACATCTAATATTATTTCAACGATAATTATATTAAACGATTAAATTATCTCTCATATTATTTTTTTAATAATAAAATGAAATTAATTTATATACAATATTGTTTAAATGTGTTATTTAATAATATTATATTATGGTTTATTTTAGAATTTATTTGACGCTTTTTTATATAATGCCATAATTTAGTATATAAAAAAGAATTATATTTACAATATATAATAATGATATATGAGATACATAGATATATATTCATAATCTTCTTATTAGAAATCTAGAAATTATTATTAGAGTTTTATTAGGGTTTCTGCTGGGCGTCATAGATAATTAAGAAAAGGGCTCAAAAATAGATGGATTTCTATTTTTGTCATATAATATTCAATATATATATTCAGTCATCCCCCGATTTACGTGATTCCTCAAAAACATCGTATAGATGGAAACCGCGTAAGAATACAAAGAACTCAAGTGATATATTTTATTGTATAAAAAGTCTTGTAAATTAAGACATTGATTTTATGTAAATTAAAATATGTTCCATTAAATTAAAAAAAATGCGTAAATTGTGACATTAATTTAACAAAAATATTTATTCAAAACTACCAAAGGTACATAATAATATATCATTGTTATTTTTAACATAGTTTTAAAAAAATAAAATTCATACATTGTCAATATAGAGAAAAAGTGTTACGGGTCAAGCATATTTCAAAATTCATTTTTTATATTAAAATAAATATGATTACAAATCCATCATAATTATTTAAATATATATATATATTATTATTGAAAATTAAGCTATCGCAATAATATAAAAATGGCATTTATTTTAATACTAAAATAATTTTATAGTATATAATTATTTTTTCTTATCGTATTTATAGCAAAAAAATCCTTAATGCTACCGAATATCGAAATTAGATACAAATACTACACACACATATATATATATATATATATATATATATATATATATATATATATAACACGTCGACATTCCGAAGCTAATAAAGCCGATTCAGAGAATAATACGAGCGTGACCGCGAAATGTTTACCGGAGCACTTCTTTATAAGAAACGGTTTTACTTTCTTTTGTGTTTGTGTATGCGTATGTACGTGTGTGTATATATATTTTTTTCATCCCTCAACCCTCGTTTCGGCTAAAAGGCGAAACGTGACCAGAAATAATAAACCATTTCTCGTATTGTGATCGCGTTAATTCTTGCGACTATAATGGTTAAGAATCGCACAATCTCGCGTCAAACTTTTCTCATTTTTCTTTAGCGTTCATCCCCCATTTTTCTACCCTTTTCACCCTTAGAGAGTTTTTTTCTTTTTTATTTTATCGAGTCGAGAACGAACATCCCGGTAAACATCCCTTCGTCGAATATTTGACAAATATTGACTGTCTTTATATTATATAAATATACGATATTTTTTTTATTTTGGATATTCATAATATGGAAATGTTTTTCACTATTGCTTTTATCTGAATTAAAATATTTATTATACAACGTATTTATATGTTATGTAAATTAATACATATTTTTGTTGAAAATTAAATATTTGTGTTAAGAAATTATGAATTTGAATTATAAAATATTTGTCTGAAATTATTTAAAATATACAAATATATAAAGTAAATAAGCAATATTAAGTTTCTGAATTATCAGATATTAACACTTTACATTTGAGAGGTGTTTTTGAGATACCACTAACATCAATACGAAAACTTCATCCGCGGCAATGATTATTTATAATAATTTCTTTGTAACAAATTCCCATATTCTCTTTGTATAATATCTAGAAATGTAAAATGACACTCTTTTAAATAGAGATTATATTTTCTTATCTTATATTACTTGACAATCTTGTAATCACAAACTGAATTGCCTTTTCGGCATTGGAACTATTTTTTTATTTGATTCAAATTTGATAATCTTACCAGAAGAATTACTGAAGTAAATTTTTTTAATCCTTATTAACTATTATATAGATTATAAAACTATTATGTAGATCGATCAGTATACCTAAATAGAAATTTGTTTATTAAATTCATATATTCTGTAAAAAAAACCGTTAAATAGCAGAGATATATAAAATGTTAAAATATAAAAGATTTATACATTTATTAATATGTATAATATTTTAAAGTTTATATTAAAAAAATCTCCAATAACGCTACGAAACGTCTCAAGTGCAAAGGGTTAAATTATTTTATATAGATTACAGTAAAAATATACAAGTGATATCAATCATTTATATATATATATATATATATATATATATATATATATATATATATATATATAATAGGGTAAATATAATTTTTATTGAGCTTTCTAACAATATGTAAAGTATTGTATGGGTGAATTGGCCCTTAAGAGTCATGTCCCAATGGTATGTCGACCATCAGAAAGGGCTAGTACGACATGTCCCCAATATTCGAAGGGTTTTGTCCCCGCGGAAAGGACTGCTAAGGTTGTCGCGTTGAAATATTTACAAGCGAAACTTTTCAGATTATATCGAAATAAAAAAAAGAAGCCTTGTCCCTAAGCGTGATATACAACACTAGATCGAAAATCGCTAAGGTGACCACACCCTGTTTACAAAATTATACCGTTTATTTACAATTTAATTTCATTTTTATATTTAAAAATATATAAACATTATTTAAAATTTATTCGTAATTAGCATAAATTTTCTTATACTATATATTATTCTTTGATGAAAAATAAAAAATAAAACATTTGTATTACAATAAATATCTTCGTCTATGAATATTATGATTGTAAAATTTATTAAAAATATGCGATAGCGTGAAATAGAATTCGCGTATTCTAAAACAAATGAATGTATTTAATCATTTGTTTATTCGGATGTCTAATATAATATTGAATATTATTTTCAAATATTGGTTTAATAAAGAGATGTTTAATATTAATATATTTATATAAAATTAACATATATATTAATAATATTATAATTTAACGTTTTTAAACGTGTGAAATCCTAATTTTCTAAACATGAAAAGTTTCAATTTTATAATATATATTTAAAAAATGAGTTTTATTCGTAGTTTATTTTATAAATTCAATGCTTTATTTTATTTTTTTAACGTTTGTCATAATATACTAGAATAGATATATTTTTTTATGACAATGGTATCGTTCTCTTTATATAGACCCAAGAAAACAGCTTAGAACGAAACGTGCGGTTAACCCGAAATGCGTACAACTCGGAAAATTTTCTAAGGAAAAAAAAAGAAAAGTAAAACAATGTCGGAGGAAAACTTGCCAGAGTTTTGTGTCCCAGGTAAGCTCCCCGTTCTCCGATTTTTTTTCCGTCGAATAAAAACTTTCGCGAAAAATCGCAAGGATTCGCGGCGAAGGGCATCTTAGCGTAAACAGTTCACGTAGTCCTTTGTTTGATATCCTGATTCACGGCCTTTCGTCGCCGGCAATAAACAAAATTACCAGAAAATAATAATAATAATAAAAGGAAGAAGGATCGGAAACGAACGTCAGCCGACTGTAGGAATAAAAAAAAATAAAATAAAGAGGAAACGAACCGTTTCGCGCGAGATTTTGCAAAAGTGGGGATTCTGGGATTTTTTCTTTCTTTTTTTTTTTGAACTGTCACGAAACGGATTGACGTCGAAAACAATTAATCTGAAGTCGCGGACGTGTAACAGCTTTTAAATTCGACATCTGAGTCGTTCGCTTTTTGAAAATCCGCATCATTATACTTCGACAAAATGTCGTTTTATGCTCGTGACCCAGTGGAATAGTGGTGAAAATGACAAATATCGAGTGAAATTTTTATGATGAAAATTTAAATAATACCAAGGAATTTAATTTAATATATAATAAAATCAAAGACACGACAAATCTCCATAGTGACGACATAATTTATTACGAAATCCACTTATAAAATTTAAACCTTTGCATTCGAAATGTTTTGGAGCGTTTTTTGTTTTTTACTATTATTAATGTAATGGGTTTTTTATATTTTAACATTTTATATATATTTATTGTTTAGTGGTTTTATATATATATATATATATATATATATATATATATATATATATATATATATATATATTATATATATATTATATATATATATATATATTATATATATATATATATATATATATATATATACCATATATTATATATATATATATATATATATATATATATATATATATATTACATAAATTTCTAAATCTAAAAGAAAAACAGTTTTCACTACTATTTCAAAAATTTACTTTAAAAACAGTATATTGATATGATATATATTGATCTACACAATCGTTTTATCGTTTCACGTTTTTAGAGATTAAAAAATTTAACTTTAGTAAACAATCTAGTAAGATTGTTAAATTTAAACCAAATAAAAATAGTTTCAATGCCGAAAATGCAGTTCGGTTTGTAATTACGAAATTATGAAGTTATCTTATTTCTATTTAAAAGAGTGTCTGTCATTTTATATTTCATGATGTTATACAGAAAAAGTGTGTGTTCATTATAAAGAAATTAACATAAATGGTTAATCCAAGTGGTAACCAAACAGCACTTCTTGAGTTCAAACGGTTAAATATATTTTTAATATCTGAAGATTTTAATACATTTTCTATTTTTAATTATATTAAATCAGTACTATTATTATAATATTTATTTTATGCGATGGCTTTAATCTCTTTCTAAGGTAAGCGAATATAATTATTCGATTATTTTGAAGACATTTTGGATTGATATATTAAAATATAATTTTATAACGAATACGGTTTTTCATAAAAACGATTTTAAAATCACCGTTTCAAAATATTCAGGATTATAATGAACCGTATTCCACATATAAATATAATATAAAAGTGCATATATAAATTTTTTTAGAGATCACAAAAATCCACAGGCACTCTAAAGAATGAAATATTACGACAGTAATCCTGGCTCATGCACAAAATCCTGGATTCGGCAAGCTGACTCCGCATTTGCAGTCAGTAATGAGAAATTAGCGGGGGAAGAGGGGTGAGAGGGAAAATGAGGAGAAAATAAAAAAAAATATTGAAAATGTTTTAAATATTCGGATTACCTTGCGATTTCCCACTACGTTTCGCGTGTTATATTTTTTCAGGTAATTACGGTTGGTTTTAAATTGTGATATGTATATTCGGTCAATGATATCACTTGAATCGACGTACTTTTTGTTATTTTTTTCTCAGCATAGTCTTAATTATAATTATCATTATTAACAAAAAATAAAATGATAGTAAAAATTGGTTATAATAAATTTTATAGACTTATAGAATATAGACTATATAGACCATTTTATAGAATATAGACCATATATTTATATTTTACAAATACTTGTAATTTACAAATATTTTGAATTGAGCTACTACTATTAAATCTGTGTATACTATATATACATATTTACTAATATGTATATATAACTTTTCCGTGATATCACGGAATAACTAGTTGGAAGTATTCATTCTATTTTTATATTTCCAATAACGTATGTCTTTTCATGAACTGAACATTGATGGATTTCAAATAATATATGCATTGCGTACTTTTGCACTAGTATAAAATAAATAGGTAAGGAATTTCAATGTAAAACATATTAAATACGATATATAAACATTTATATATATATATATATATATATATATATATATATATATATATATATATATTATTTCATGCCATTTTTAAATTACACATGTCGTTGCATGTTATAGCATAATTATGTTTATATATTATATAACTTTTTTTTTTGATTTATAATATCTGACAAACATGATGACATACTTTTGATACTTTATTTGCTCGCAGAAAGTAGAATATTGCTTTCGTCTGTATTATTTTTATTTGAATCCTTTTTATTCGATAATAATATGGAAATTGTTCCAATTTAATATAAATATGAAAAAATGCATACAAATTTTAATATAAAAATTATTAACAAGAGATAGTAAATTGTAATATTTTCATTTGAGTTTCGCATAAAATTTTAATACAATTTCTCTCTAAAACATACGATATTATTTTCTTATTACAATTCTTACGAAATTGAAGCGACTATAATAATAATGACGATAATAAAAAATCGTAACGGCGAAGTAATTTAACTTTTTCAACGTGATATTCCTTTTTTTATACATAGATAAACACATACACATACAAACACAGAAACACACACACACACACACACACACACACATATATATATATATATATATATATATATATATATATATATATAAATATATAAATATATATATAACGCAAAAATTCGAGCCGCTTTTCAACTTTGCACTTGTAGGTTTATCGTCGTTAATGTGACCGCGGCCTCGTAGTAAATATTTAATTTATATAAAAGTGTCTCGCGGGCGGCATAATGCGAGACCTGTTGGAACAGAGTTTGAACTCGTTCGTCCTCGTTTTATAATTGCGTCAATTTAACTTCGAACCACACTACTATTTCTCAAACTGTGGCGCGGGTGATGTGATTAAAAAAAATTCTAGTTAAAATTTTTATATAAAAAAAATACTATTTTTTTAGTTATATCGTGTATTTATAAAATATTGAGACACATATTTATGAATTAATTAATATTACACATCATTTTTACTATAGTCGAAGTTCAATATTTAATAAAGTTTTAATATTATAGTCTATAGATGGACTATAAGAATATTTTTATAGTTTATCTAAAGTGATGACCCTTGGGGTAATATTTTAATCTTAGTGAAAAAAAATCTAGTTTTAAAGATTGAAGATATATATATACCATATATATATATATATATACCATATATATATATATATATATATATATATATATATATATATATATATATATATATATATGAATCAGAATATAAATATTTAATGATAAAATTTCATAATTAATATTTTTGTGTGATAAGTTATTTTACGCTTATAATACATCACTTTAATGCATTTTTGTAATTTCTTATAAAGGAGTTGATAGATAATTGAATACTTTATTTTTTCAGATATTTTGTAGAACGAATTTCAGATATGAGTTTGATAGATTCTTAACTTCTACAAAATATTTCATAACTCTTATTTTTATAGTCATCGCATTAACATTAATAACTTATCATTTGCACTTTGGACTTCCCAATTGAAAATATGATATTATAATGTTCTTGCAAAATGATAACAACTTCAATACTTTTTTTGAACAATCTATAACAAAGTATTGATTCAAGTTTATTGAATTGTTTTTTTATTTTTTTAAAATCTTAAATATTGAATATTAAATATTTAAAACGACATCCTTTTTAATATGTTAAAATATTTTTATAAAAATTGCAATATCTGAAAATAATATATATTCACGTTCATTCGTTATGAAATCTATCAATTTTTTTCAAAACCGGTCGGTCCTGTATTCGAAAGCCGTTCGTTTTCAGGTGATAGCTTATATATATATATATATATATATATATATATATATAACGGATCGGCGGTTGAAAATGAAAACGCACTGGAAAAACAAAAAACAAATAAAACAAACATACACATAAAAAAAACAAAAAAAGACGTTAAATTTATACGGTGTTCTCAATATAGAGACGTTTTGGCAGCTGGAGTTGTCTGTTGAAAAATATGCGCGCCATGATAATGCCACAGTTTATCACGGAAACGCCGAAAATTACGTGTACACATTTTCCCATTTTCGCCGATGTGATTTTCCCGTTTGAAAAACGAGCGTGGATTTGTTCGCCCAACTCGCGAAAACCGCGCTCAAACTATATACAGCGTGTTACAATATATATATATATATATATATATATATATATATATATATATATATATATATATACAATATATATGAAAAAATAAGCTCGTGACGATAAATTAAATCGCAGCCTTCAGAGCTTTCTGAATTTACGCAACATTTCCTCTTGTTAAATTTCAGTATTTCTTCATTTCGAATCGCACTTTTTTTGTTATATAGTCTCGGTTTTATAAAAATTTATATCAAGTCGAATCATAAATTTGATTTTTTATATTCAAAATTTTATTTTTTTTAATCTATAACTGATTTATTTAATCAATCAAATCATATAATAGAGCTTAGAATATATAAAATATATAGGTTTTTCTTTTATTATTAATATTAATAAATTTATATTCATTATTCCATTTGTTTTGATATTAATACATTCATCGATGTAGCGAATTTAAATGAAAAATATCGTAATTTGAACGAGCAATAATAATTTTAAAAGCTTTTTGGAATATATTTTTGCTCAACAGAAGTCCAAAACTCATTAAGTCATTTGTGAATATTTCATCTTCAAGTCGCGATCCGTAAAAAGAAAAGCGAATTTCTTCTCATTCTCCGCCTAAAATATTCGATGAAATGAATAAACTTTTAATCCAACCAGATTATGTATTTAGCGGTTGATTAATTCATCATATTTTTCTATATAAAGAAATAAATATTATTTTTATTGTTTGCGATTATATTTTTTAATTTATCTCATATTTATTTTATCTTTTTTTATTATATTGTATGAAAAAGAAAAGAAATCGACGTAGTATTAGAATAAAAACTCCGCCTAGTTGTCGTTAATTTTGTCATTTTTTTAGCGTGCAAATTTAATCTAATCGATTACTATTTTTCAAATTTTCATATAAAAATTCCATTTTCGTTTTCTTAATCGCAATTTTTGATACAAAAAAACGTCATAATTTTGCTGAAAAAGCTGCAATTTTCAAACGGCTTTCAGATTTGCGATTTCAAAATATTTATAGCATACCATTCTTCTACTTTAAAGCATTCGACGTTTCACAACTTGTTATATATTTTTTTTTTAAATTCTTTGCAAATTAGCAGAATGGTTTCAAAACCAGATATTCTCATTTTAGATTATATTTTTAAATAGTTTCTACGTTCAATATCATAGTCTGACATTCAATTATATGTGAATCGTTATTCTTGTATGTTTTTCTTTGTAATATTATAGAACTTATAATAAGACGTTGCGGCGAACATGTTAAAGTATTGCATTATAAACGAATTTTTCTTTTAAACAATAAAAATAAATATATTAAATGAAAAATACAGACATTCGAAACACGTCGAATCGTACGCGTTCAGGTGTATACAAATAAAATAATATTTAAATAACAATAGTGAAAAAAAAATAGGGATCTGATACTTGGGTCCGTTATTTATTCTGAACACGATCGGGAGCAACTGTTATCTGCTTTTTTTATGTTCATTCAAAAGCAATAAGAAATTTCGGGCCACGAAGGACGAAACGAATTAAATTTCGAATATCGAATTTATATTCAAAACGCAGTGTGAATTGAATCCGCACAAAATCTTAATTTTACTAATTTCAACTTACAGGTATGAAACGCAAAATATTTATTTTATATAAATATATATATATTGAAGAGAGGACATTTCGACATGCGAAACGTCCGATCACGTCGCTAAATGGTAAATCTTTCACGAAAATAATATCACGCGCGTGATATCACGTGCTCGATGCATAAATCGTTCTACACGCGACCTAAAGCAATCTGCTCTATTTAATCACCGCATGAAATATTTGTTTATTAGATTTGATTATAAATATATTCGAAACGATCGGAAATCTTTATAATATATTTATGAATTAAATCAGCAGTAATATGTTTAAGTAATGTAATTATATTTTTAGTTTAATCTTATTAATCATTTCGCAATGCTTTTGGCGAATTTTTTTACTCTTAACTTAAAATTATTATACATACAAATTAATTTATAAAAAAAAACAGTATATTGAGGTATACTTATTGATACAATCATTTTTTCATTCTGTGTTTATAAGGATTAATAAATTTAACTTTAGTAATCCTTCTAACATATTATAAAGTTTTAATGCCAAAAATGCAGTTCGGTTAGTAGTTATGTAAGAAAGTCTTCTTTCTATTTAAAAGCGTGTAATTTTATAATATTATATAGAAAGAATGTGAAAATTCGTTACAGAAAAACCAACTTTTTGCATTATTCCAAATGATGAAAAATGGTTAAAAATATTATTAAATATAAAATTTGTCGATTATGAATATGTTGTATGAATGTAATAATTTCGTTGTGTAGTTTATAAATATTTATAATTAATGACCGATTAAGCCGTTAGAGGATCATTCTAGCAATATCATAAATCATATTTCATAATTCGAGTTGTAAAACATTCTTGTGTTGATGTATATCGCGTCGACTTCATTACGCCGATGCATAATCGGCAATAAGCAAACTTTATGACGATTAAGGCTGGCATTACACACGAGCACGCTAATGACTCTAGGTGTGCTCTATTTAGCTTTCGAGAAAGCTTGCGAGCCTACGAAATGACATTCATTGTGTAAATATTATTTTTTATACCAAAAAAAAAAAAAAACTAAAATTGGGCGTGTTCTATATGTGAAATAGTATATTTGTACTATGCAAGTCATTTTTACGCTCGTCTGTTACGGACTATTTTTTTTTAATATTATTTAAAAAAAATATATTTTATTCAATATATATTAAAAAAATAGCAACACTATTTTTACATTTAAAATCATTCATTAAATTTCGATTGCCATAGTTGAGTTTTTAGATTCGATAACTTGAATTTGTTCCATTTCAATTTCTTTCAATTGAAAATAAATAAAAACATATTATTATTATAACGATCTGATGTTTATTGTTAAATGGTGAAAAAATTATATATTTCTCTTCGAAATTTGTATGTTGACAGTAAAATTGTTGATTTGATCTTCATTTTTTAATTTATTTAAATTTCTAATATTTATACATATATAAATATTAGAAATTTAATAGAAAAAAATATTCAAATTATACATAGCTACACTTTTAATATTTTCGATATATAGAAATATTAAAATATTGTATACGTATGTATTTTTTTGATAATAAACGTAAAAAAAGAAGAAATGTCATTTTTCATATGTGATTTAATTTATTATATTTTTGCAATTTCCTTACAATTTTTATACTTTTTAAAATCGAAACAAGCGTTTGATTCTTATTATTTAATGTCGCGTGACTATAAATAACTATGGATAACTCAAATGTAAACAGCATGTCATATAATATAATATGTCACGCGAAACACATTACAAATTTCCAATTTTATCGATTCGAATGAAAAAGAAAAGAAAAAACATAAAGAAAAGTGAAAAAAATCATTAAAAATAAAACGGAGAAAAGGCGCCGATTTAAGACTGATAAAAATATCAATTTATTTTAACTCATTTTCTAGACAGAAAAAAAAACGTTTTTTCGTCGCAATCGATTCGTTTCGATGGTTGTAAAAAAATCTGCTTACGTTTTATTTTTATTTATTTTATTACACACACACACACACACACATATATATATATATATATAAAGGTATATAATTCTTGTATGGTATATGTACTCGTATTTTATTTTATTATATTACAACCGTTGTCAACGTTTTGAATCCAGTGTTTTTCAAACTTTTTGTCATCATGACACCCGCGAGAACTATTTACGACAACTTATAGTCTCTAGAGATACAATTTTTATTAGATGTATATATAATCACAATATTATATATGTTTATATAATCTGAATTTATAATAAAATCAATATATTTATATAAAATTTTATATTGTTCGATAAATAATATTTTTTTATAATTATACAGTAATCCCTCATTTATTGCGGGCCTTACGTTTCAGGTCTATCCGTAACAAACGAAAATGCTATATTTATTGTATTATAATATTTATATATTAATTTATTAGTTATGACATTTTTTTTGATATATTTATGTTCAAATTTCTATTTATACATAATATAAAAATATAGTTTTAATTCGTTAAACCAAGAGTTTCAATCTGATCGGTACTATCGTTGTTATATATATTGTATATACACATATTGTTCGATTATCGCTAGAAAAAAAAAACACTTGGCAACACCTGAACCTCTTAAAATCGTGCAATACGAATATGTTTCAGATACGTCAACGGATTTTACTCGATTTCATCGAACAGACAAAGACGTGCACGCCTCATAGGACTTTACAACCTGTTTCTGAATTGCTGAAAAATACGCACATTTTTTCTTCGCCATTATATATATATATATATATATATATATATATATATATATATATAATATTCACACATGTTCATGGTTTTGAAAAGGGTGTTGGGAGGTAGATGAGTAATATTATATGATTTGGGCGGCAGGACCGGTGGTTATGAATGAAAAATGAAGGGTTTTACGGCATAATCGTATACTTTCGAAACGAACAAGATTTAAGAACGCGATCAAATAAATCACATTTAACCGCGAAATCTTGCACGGATGCGTCGTCGACATATACACATATAAATATATATGTATATATATATATATATATATATATATATATATATATATATATATATACAAGAAAAAAAAACAGGAAATATCCTTAAAAATATAAGGCGGATAAAAATAAAGGTGAGCGCAAATAAAAAAAGGAAAGGTGAATATTCTGAAAAAGGTAAGCTGAAAGTTTAGGCGGTGCCGTAGGAGAAAAACGTTACGTCAATGCATAATTCTTGTTTATCACGTATTTGGCACTCAGACACAAAAATAAGGTCTTAAATTTACATTTGTATGCAAAAAATGGAGAATAAATAAACGGCACGTTTTCGAAAATGTGACGGTGATTTTTTTTTTAATAAAAAAGTATCTGAATAGAAATAATTACAATTTTTAAGTAGTATATGTAATTTAGTTGTTGAATTACGACCATTCGTACTTATGATGAATTTTTTATCACACATATATCTAATATAATCTTACATTTTTTTTGTAATAATTGTTCTAAAGATAATAGAACGATACGATACTTATATATTTACTTATTTATATACGTAGTTAATTACTTATCTAACTAAAATAATAATTATTAAAAATTAAAATCATTATATTTACATATTTATGTATTACATTATATCGTTTATTTTTTATATGAAATTCGATTTACGTCAGAAATTGCAGAACCGAATCATGTCGCAAAACGAAAACCGCCAGAAATAAGAAATATATTTCACGTGTATGATAAAGAAAATGTAATTGCAGAAATGTAAATCTATATTAAAATACTCGGAAATGTCGAATAAAATAGTCTTAAAACAGAGGATTTATTACGTATTAAATTATATTATAGCAATTAAGACAAAATATACACATCTTAACTGGATAATTATCTATTTAATATTTGTAATAAAACAGCTGGAATTTTGATATACCATATACATAATATAAAATTGCCAAAAATTACCCGATAAATAAAAAACGTATTACGTATATAAAAATATTTATAATCTATTATATATATATATATATATATATATATATATATATATATATAAAGCTCTTTCTTTTTCTGTTCATTAGATCTTTTCGATTATACCACCGTTTAATCTAAGGTCTCTAGGGAATCTTTTTCTTTCGGGAATGTTTTTCTGTGCTGCAATATCTTTACAATTTTATTGTCTACCATTGTTAATATGTTTTCTTTTTATATCATTTAATGATATCACAAAGAACACATTCATTACTAATGACGATATTTGTAATACTATTGTATTACTATTCGTTATGTATTATATATGAAATATATATATTTTTTTGGTTATTAAACCTTTTGCAGTGGATAGGTGCCGTTTAATCACTATTTGAATTAATGCGAAAAGTTGATTTCATTGTACCGAATTCAAATTTGAAAATTTGTTTACAAGAATTATCAAAGTTAAAATTTCTAATCTTTATAAACACGGAATTATAAAATTTCTACAATTGTGGAAATATTTTTTTTAAGTTTATAAATTTGTTCAATAAATTCATATATTCTATATTGATTTATGAAATATTAATGTATAAAAGCTATATACATTAATTTGTATATATAATAATTTAAGTTTAATATTCGTTAAAAGGCTAAAATTAATATTCGTTCTTTACTAAAATTATATCGTGTTAATATAATTAATAAGATTTATAATAAAACGAATATTTATTATAAATCTTAATTTAAATATAGTTCAAATATACCATTAAAGTTTTTTATGGCCTTATATATATATATATATATATATATATATATATATATATATATATGTAAAGGGTTAGTAGTATTTTTTTACTTTCCTGTTTGCGCTGCATACATTTTGAAGCTTTCACCACCGCGGATCTCGCATAAAAGCTCTAAAAATGATCAGGGAAGGAGAAAGGTGCCCCCTTATTTTTTTTCTTTTTCCGTATCGATACTTTTTGCAACACATTTTCTAGGTAAATACCGGCTTGGGGGGTGGAATTGGATAGCTATCGATCATTTTGTCCGCTTGAAAGTCATCGTATGGTAATTTTAACCACATAACGTACACGGTGGCATGCACATAAATTGAAGAAAATTGAAGGCTTCGACGGAGCCAGATTACGGAAGTTTTATATTTAAAAAAAAACTACACTGCATAGGATATAGTTTATATACGAGTAAATTCTGACTTTTTTTGAGTTGTTAGTTTTGAAAGTGGTATAAATTATTTTTTTCATGTATCGCAATATTTGAGTGTTTGCATTTGAATTAATTAAAAAATATAGGCTAATATTTATCAATTTCAATGATATATTTAACACTTCTTTTAAATTTTGTTATGAAAAAATAATTATTAAAAATAATATTTTAAACTACAAATGGACTAATAGCACATTCAAAACATATTATAAGATATAAATAAAAAAAATCATGTTTATATTTTTAAAGAAATTAGCTTTACTCAAAATGAATTCTTAATCAAAAAATAATAACAGAAAGTAATTCACTTAAATACACGAATAACCAAGTTTTTAAGTTTTATACGGGCAACATAGTAATTTTGCTGAAGTTTTTAGGTCTTACTTGTTTTCCAAATAAAAACTTATTTTGAATGGATCATTTATGAATTAACAAATTATTTTTAAAGCGCATTATATATGGACTTAATTCACTTTTAAAAAACATTTTATAGTCAAAATTATTTATATATAGAAATACTTAAGGATTTCATTTCTATTTTTATATATAAATTTAAAAATTATAAACATATAATTTAGAATAATGAAAATAAACTTTAAAATATTCTAGCATATTAAAAAATATTTTATAATAAATATGTTGATTAGGATAGTTGTATAATATTATAAATAAACATCGTAAAATTTGTATGCTTCGTAAGCATCCAGACAGGGATGATATAGGGCGGTCGTTATATATATAAATATAAGGGTGGTATTTTAGGGGTAATCGAATTCGCGACACGCTCGTTTCAAAATTCGCGAACGGCCCATAACTGCCAGTGGCAAACCTTTTGTCACCCTTTCGTTGTCAACGCTCATATGATTGATGGGGTCATGTAAATGCTTTAAAAGTCACAGAGACACCCACGAGCCGCGACTATATCTCACCCTTAGCCCTCTCTACCCTCTTTCTAACCCTAGAGAGGGATGAAAGGGGCCGTAAACTAAGTCAAACAATTCCCAGAAAGAAGGTCACCTTTCCGACAAAGAATAACGGTTTGAAGACAAGATGGAAAACGTCCACCGCTACTAGGGATCAACTCGTCACGATGAAAAACTTTTTTTTTCTAGGATTCCGTTTCGTGTCCTTTTAGTGCTTAGTCTTATTTTATTTTATTCTACTCTTTATTTATTTATTTTTTTGCTTTCTATTTCATAGTTTTACCGGGATTTGGATCGTTACAATGTCAAATAGATCATCGTAATAATCAATTTGTCAATGTGATCCTGTTTTAAAATTATTATTTACGAAACAACTGCATGTTGCATATGTCGTTAATACTATAAAAAAAATATATACCATATATAATGCTAGCGCCGGAAGGAAGCGCTGATGTTTTCTTAAATATTACTTTTATTTTTACAATTAAATCTTAAATCATATTCATAACTTAAAATATAGATCCTTGCAATGCCGAAGTTCAGCTTATTATTGTTTGATTTCATGTAAAATATTTCGGCATTTACCGTAATTTTTACCTGTACGACTTTAATGTAACAAAACAATACTTTAAGTCACCATAATTTATATATATATATATATATATATATATATATATATATATATATATATATATTTATATATACACATATGTATACACACACACACACACACACACATATATATATATATATATAATATCTATTTTTCTTACAATTTTAAATTTAATATTTTTTCTATAAACATCATTTTAATTGCTTAGGATTTGTTATTTTTTTTATTTGTTGAAATTTGTTATATAACAAAAAATGTATATTCTTATAATGATATAACACATACTTGTATTTTATATATTTTTATTCATATTAAATGCATTACAACAAAATATGAGTTAAACACGTAAAGCACTTACCGAACTCGAACGTTTATCGAATATGAATGAGTCTTAGAATACAAATGAAAGGTCCGCACCCTGTAAAAAGCTTATATTATTATGATTTTTGAACGTAGCAAAGGGTTTCGGTGTGCCACATTTACAAGAAAATCGAGTCTTTCGACGCGTAAAAATAGGAAAATAAATAAAATGGTCCGTTTAAAAAAAAAACGTTACCGTTTATTGATCAACGTGGAATTGAAACATCTCTTATAAATGTCAAAGCTTTAATCCTTTGAAATTTGGAATCTTTTTTATTTATTTATTTTTATTACTATTATTATTTTGTTAGTATGAGAGAGAGAGAGAAAGTTCAAATCTGGCGTCAATAGACCGTGAATGCCGGAATCCTAACAAAACCTCTGCAAAATAAATAAATAAATAAATAAACGAAAATAAAGCAATAAGACATGTTGAAAAAAATCGTTCGATAGGCTTTTAGCTTTATCTATATCCTGAAATCGAAATGGATAAATGTTTAATGAAACGTATTGTTCGTTATTTTTTAGATATTTTCTACGTATCTTTATTATATTATTATAAAATTGTTAAAATTTATTTTTTATTGTGTTTCAAAAATAGGTCATAAGATATATAATAAAATAAAATTATTATTTAAAATTTCATAATTATCTATGAAATTAATTAATAATTTTTCACCTCTATGAATTTAGAGGTGGAAAATGCGTGAATATTATTAATTTAAAGTTAATTTTATTATATTTTTTATATTAGATATGTGAAAATTGATATCATTATCTATGCATATATAAACAATAAAAAGTAATTAAGTGGCCTTTTTATGATTTTATATCAATTTTACGGTCAAATTATTATATATTTTTTTCAGATGAGCGAAAGGTGGATAATATTATTTTTTATTTTATTTAATTTTTTTGGCTAGGGGTGGTGTTAAACGAAAACGACATTATAAAAATGAGTGAACGGAGAAAAATTAAGGAATCGCCGAGAATTTCAAAGTCATAATATTCAAAATTGACTATCATTTATGCATGAACTCTTTTAATTAAGTAAATCGTTCAATGGGCGTGAAAATGACTTTCTTTGTAAACTTTTCTGAAGATTCTTTGCACAAATTCGACTTAGTTTTTAGACACTATTAAAACTTTTAGCGTGTTCTTTTTTATCCCGTTTTTTGGTTATATATATATATATATATATATATATATATATATATAAGTTTTAAAAAAGGCCTATTTTCAATTAGTAGTTATAAACACATACACATTCACACATATGTACAATAAAATAAATAAGTTAGAATTTTGTTAATAGTAATAAATTTAAAACTTACACAATTTATTCTAAAACGTATTATATGAAGACTTTTACATTTTATTAATATAATATTGTATGATTAAAAATTTTATTATAAAAAAATATAGTGAAATTTTTGTTTATAAATTTTAGTTTTCATACTGTAAGATAATTAAAAAAATATATAAAAATAAGTTTTGCTGATAAATTTTATAGAAATATAATAATATAAAATTGTATAAAATATTTTATAAATAATTTGTAATATGAAATATATCATTAAGTCATTAATCGTAGTTCATTTTAATATAAGTTAAATAACTTTTAATGAATAATATTAAATTTTAAACCAACCTGTATTAAATTCCTGATAACACATTCAATTATTATTTTTTGTATAAAAATAACAAAAAATCGATTATTTTAATGCATTTTTTGTTTTTTATTTATTCCTATATGTGTTATAATAAATTCGCTTATCGAAAATTCTGGCTCGCTTTCATAATGCATATGCAATTTCACAAAATAAATTTGAAACACACAATAAGTTTGAAATATTCAATAATATAATAATAATATTAATAATCAAAATGTGAGTTTTAAAATTTACTATTTTTTTTAATTCTGATGAATTAAAAAATATTATGAAATAATAAATTACAAAGTTGGCAAAGCGCTGAAAGAATACAACAACCCAGCTGATATCAAACATTTCAGAAATACGACCTTGTCTCATATTGCCGATAATATATATATATATATATATATATATATATATATATATATATATATATATATATGCAGTGGTGGGGATAAAAATAAAAATTTTCTTTAGTAAGTCGTCGAAGTTGTGTAGCGCACAATCAGAGATTTGTTTACGACTCTTGCGACGCGTCGTTCCATACGGATGTCGCATTTTACGACGTACGTTAACCTGGATGTCACGTACCAGACGTGACCGTTGATATGCGACTGTCTATATATATATATATTTACACACACACACACACACACACACACACACATATATATATATATATATATATATATATATATATATATATATATATATATATATATATATACACCTTTTTGTAACTCAATTGGTAATGAACTTATTTAGTTTAACTAGGGATTTAAACCATTGTTTATATTTTTAACTACAGAGACATATTAGTTGTTGGAGTTTGTAAATTATTTAGATTCAAATAAGTATAATGATTAATAACCCATTCTTTATAGTGAATGAATCAATTTTTTTATATCGTAAAGCTGAGATTAAAATGAAGAAAGCAGTATGATTTTAGTATATATAGTATAATATAGAATGGTCCACATGTGTCAGAGATAATGGTGATAAGCTCCAGGAATCTAGAGGACTATTAAAGTATCAATCCAAATTAAAAATTTAAATGTAAATTTTGTGTCCCATTTGAATTTTAAGTGAAAAGGTTGATTGTTTCTGGTATAATAGTATATTTATAATTATATATAGTTGTTTTAGATACATGCTGTCGAATAATATATATTATGTATAATTTAAAGAGTTGAATGAATTTATTTTATTGCTATATTGAACTTAATGTATATAAAATTATTTAAATTATTAGATCAGTTTATTTAGTTAAAAAAAATATTGAATCAATCGATGTATGTTTTCTAATTGGTTGGAAGATTATAATCGTAATTATTCATTTTAGCTCAAATCAACGACACTTAAAATACAATTCAATAAATTATTTTCAAAGTATAAAGACTTTTTTGTTTATTATTAAAATTTAATATAAAATATAAATAAATTGGATATATATATATATATATATATATATATATATATATATATATATATATGTATGTATATATATAGAAAAAAATATTAATAAACACACAAGATGAAGTTTGATTGACATTTTAACAATTGATAGACCATTCAGTGCATTTGGTCTTACGAAAGCAACTCAAATTATATTATTTAAATCAATTCATCTCGGTGCCAAATGCGACGGACATCATTATAGAATGGATATATTGCTTAATATCTGCGATATTTTATTTATTGTCTAATGTGTTCCGGGTTCGAATCCACCCAACGAAAAAAATATGAAATAAAAAAATATCAGATATTTTTAATTAATCAATAAAATTGACGGAAATAAAATTCAGTAGTTTATTTATTGTTTTTATTTTTTTATTATAAAAAATATTCGTCGATATATCGATGAGGCATTTGTATCGAAAATAAAATTTAAAAATATATTTACGTGTCGTAGTAAAAGTTTATGATATATTATGGATTTTTTACGACGTTTGTTTTCGTTGCGAAAGTTTAACTATTTTGTTAACTTTATCGTTTCGCATTTTTAACTATTTTGCTATTGGAATCGTACAAATTTTTTTCAAATTTCATATTCGATATTTGATAAATAAAATTTTCAATTTCACCGATGAAAAGTACGATTTGATGTTTAAATAAGAATACTATTTCAAACAGAAATAATATTACGATATTTTTAAAATTAATTTTTCCGGAAGAAAACGGAGTGTTGAAAATTATTTTTTTTAACTGTAGTTATAAATACTATATTATATTTATTATACAAATGCAATTTCTCATAAAATTGGAAAAATCTTGAAATATGAAAATTGGAAAATAACGTACATTTTACCATAGCGCATATAAAGTAAAATATTTTCATATATATTATATTATATTGCAGTCGAGAAGTGTCGTTTGGTCACCATTTGGATTATTGTGGAAATTCAATACAAGGCAATTCTATAATATATTTATATTTTTTTGTATCAAATATCCACACACTTTCTGTAAATTATTATGAAGTGTAAAATGACAATCTATTAAATAGAGAAAAGTTTTTCTTATCTTTTAATTAGTCCGCAACCACAAACCAAACTGTATTTTCGATATTGGACTTGACAATCTTGACAATCAAAAAGGATTACTAAAATTAAAATTTTAGTCCCTATCGAAATGATAAAACGATTATGCAGATCGATTTACTTCAATATATTGTTCTTTAAGTAAATTTCTTAAACGGTGGCGAAAACTGTTTTTTTTTCTTTAGGTTTGGAAATTTCTTCAATAAATGCACATATTCTATATAAAACCATTAAACAGCAGAGATATATAAAATGGTAAAATATAAATTTAAAAAAGAGTGCATTAATTATTTTGTATAATGATTTTAAATTTATAGTTTTTGGTAAAAAAAAATATTTTACCAAAAACTGCAAAATATCTGGAGTGCAAAGGGTTAAAATTATTACAGAATACTCGTTCTTTGCTACATATTGATCGGTTAAATCTTGTATATATATATATATATATATATATATATATATATATATATATATATATATATATATATATATATCGATTAAAATAACTTAAATATAAATATTTACGAATATATAAAATAAAAATGAATATTTCATATACACACTTAACACTTTGAGAGCCTCATATAAGATTGACTATACATACATACACACACACACACACACACACACATATATATATATATATATATATATATATATTTAGATATGCAATAAAAAAACGACACCGCTGCGTCGAAGTTTCCCGACATAAATTTTGATTAATGGTCGCCCTTTTCCTTCGAGTATTATCAAAATTTCAACTGAAAACTTTACGATCATATCCATAAAAACCAAACAAAAATAACCTATTGTGTTCTTCTTATACGGGGTCCGTTCCCTTTTTTCCCCTTCCCTCTCGTTAACCCCCTGCACGGCGATGTCTCCGATCGGGTGTTTTTAACCCCATTTTGGATTGTTTGAGCACATCTTTAGTTTGTAATAATTTTATTTGAGATTTGTCCTGTTTAATATTACCGCTCCTATTTATTAGTTTATATGGGATGAATCATATATATTTTGCTTAATTTTTAGATGATTAAGATGCATTGAAAATTATTAATTATCAAATTCAAATTTTTATTTTAAATTATTTAATATCAAGTATATGTCGTGTCTTAGGATTTCAATATTATTTTCAATGTTTTATAAGAAAAACGATTATAAACATAATATATGGGATATATATATATATAAATTTATAAAATTTAGATTTTAGAGTTGATATTTAAATTTGCATAATAAATAGAGAATATTATGAAATTATTTATATATATACATTTAATCCTCATATAACACATTATTGCCATTTTGAACTGAAATACCTGAGATTTCTTGATTATTCAAGTAATATTTATCATCTTGCTTAATAATAATTATTATTATTCAACATGACCGATCATTATTTAAATAATTAAATTAATCATTCTGACCATAACATATATTTATAATATATTGAATTATTTTAGATTTGGAAAGAATGTTGCATTTTATTTATTGGACTGATTAATGTAGTTAATATATAATTATATTCAATATTGTCAATATATATGTAAATATATACTAGGAACGATTTGCATAATCTTAGTATAATAATTGCATACATTTGCATAATACGGTTAAAGCAATGCAAATATATTGCTTTCACATAATGTACCATTTTAAATATTTTTTTTCAATTTTAAATTATATTAAAAAATATCGTTTAAAATTATATATATATATATATACGCGCGCGTGTGTGTGCGTGCGTTCGTGTGTTATTTTTTGATTTCGAAATTTTATACATTTGTAATGATATAAATGCGCATAAATAATTACACAATTGTTGCGTGTTAATTAAAGTGCAGCAAATTACGTATGAATCGCGTCAGTTTATCGGCATCGATTTTAATTAAACATAATGTTATAAAATGACGCGACGTGTAATTGGAATACGACACGTGCCATTATTTATAACGTTGTTACGAATTTCGATTATTTTAATTATAAAACGAAAAACTGACGACCGGAAAATCGGTAAAGCGCATTCGCGATAAAATTGTCCATTTTTTTTTGGCTTGAGTCATATGATAAAAGTTTATTTTTTTATTCATTTTTGCCTTGTAATATAGTATAAATTTTTTTTTATATATATATAAATAAGTAGATTTTTAAATTTTATGTTATGCGGTGTATTTTATTTAGAAAAACCGCACATTTTCGTTGCATTTTGTGATAAAATTTTTAGTGAAAAGCCATTTAGAAATGGCTGCGTTTACGTCTATGTGCAATAAAAGTTCAAATATTAAACTTTACTAGAGCTTTTATTAGCAAAATAGCATTCGAACAACTATAATTAGTAAAATTTTCCAGAACATCCACTTTCATTAACGAGCACTTATATGAAATAATTGTACCAAAGTTTTCAATTGTTTTCTACTTGTATGTAGTTTACTTTTTAAAAAGGATGATTATAGAATATTTTTCATGTATGTGTGACAATCTTTCATAATTTATTTAATAAAAAAAGTTTTTTTAATTATAAAAATAATACTTTACAATACTCCTAACTCCTAACTATTACTTATGTTATGTTTCTTAGAAACTAAGTATTACTTTCGAGTTCAAAATTATTATTATTTTATTTTTAATGAAAAATATTATTAATTCTTTTTATAATTTTTATCAAAAAGCTTAAAGTTTGAAACAATCTAATCGATTTTAATGTGAGAAAATTGGAAAATTTTCAGTTAATCCATACTTTGCATCCCCACTTTCCGAACACGCGGAATAACAGTTATGAACTGCTGATTTATATACGCATATTTACAAATAAAAAATCCTATTTATATTACCTTTTATTTCAAATATTCTTTATTAATATTTTATAAACATGCAGACATGCTTAACATCATGAAATACAAGATACACAAAAGGAAGAATTAAAATTTGAATAACATTCCCTCGAATTTTTGTGACATTTTGATTACATCGAATATAAAAAAATCCCATTGTGCGAATAAAACGCAAAAATATAAACATACAAATCATATTTTAAAAATTAATTTCTTTTCGTTCATATATAAAATTTTCCTATATATATATATATATATATATATATATATATATATATATATATATATATTTTAATAAATAAAAATTTATAAACGCTCTTTTAACATAACATATTATATAACGTATTGTCATCAAACCGTCAGAAAATAATTTAATATAAATGTCATTTAAATATGAGATATTTTAAATTTTAATATAACATTGAAACGTACGAGTAAACTGTAGTATATTTTATAAAATATTTATTTTTTAGGTAATTAAATTTATATAAAAATTTATTTTCACTGATCATTTTATACGTAAAATAAAAATATCGATATTCTTTTAAATCTTTTGTACTATATATAATATTTTTTTGTTTTTTCTTTCAATTTAATAATATTCATATAATGCTTATAAATGTCGGTTTAGTTAATACCAAGAGCGTCTAAGTCATTATTATAGCAAACAATCTGAGTGAAATGCTCGTAAAAAAGTCCGGAATATTTTAAATGCTCAATTAAACTTTCATCAACTTTTCCTATTTTGAAGATGAAAGTTTCTTCTTTCTCCCCTCCCCCCTCCACTTAAAAAATGTTAAAAAAAACAAACTTTTCCAGTTAAATAGAATGATATGGTAATATTTAAAAATGAAAGAGAGTAAAAAAAAACAGAGGGATACCTTTGCGAAAATTCTCTACGATTATAACGATAATGAGACTATCGTCTCGGGATTCTGTATAATAATAGTAAAAATAATAATAATATAAGGGTGAAAAATTGATAATGATTCGAACGTAAAACCCTATCGCCAATAATCTCTAACGACAAAGATCCCATTTAGTTTTTTAAGCTCTCCGATACCAGAAGCTTTTTCAGCATCGAGGTGTCGAAAGCTCGAATCGATGATTCTTAACATTCTTTATCGCTCTCACAGATTTCAGAATCGAGAGTTAATCCGTTGGATCATCGATAGAAGACTGCCCTAATTCTTCCAGATCATCCCTGGCTCTTTGAGGGGGGTAAGTTGACTTTTATTATGATTTCAATTTTATATGGATATTGGTCAAAACCCTTGTGACACGGTCTCAGTAATGCTAGCTCACATAAAAATACACTTCATCAAAATCCGGAAAAATTCCATTCCTTATCATAATCTTTTCTGATTTTTTTTCTCCATTATATATATATATATATATATATATATATATATATATATATATATATACATATATATATATACTATATATATATAGCGAGAATGAGTAACATATAATATTAATTAAAAAATTATAATATAAATGATGTGTTTTTAAGGTATTTTATATATAATAAAAGTACGTTTTATTATATATTTATATAATATAATGAAATTTTGTGTAAGCAATTTTTTAACGGACACGTTTTGTAAGACTAAAGTTTTCCACGGAATGTCGCAGGATTCCCATTTTGTGGAATTAATGCTCAAGATCGACGGTAAATCTTAAACGTGACATTTTTCGTTAGTTTCTGTCCGATTGTCGGCAGTTTGTCTATTCCGGTTATCTATTAGTACAACCGAAATCCAGAACAATATACTTGTTCTTACATATAATATATACTTATGTACTTGTGTGACTGTAACTGATAGTAAAATTGAAGATTTATGTATTATATAATTTTAATGAGATTTAATAAATATTTTTAAATTCAAAAATCGATATAAAATTAAATATTCTTATTCACTTTAAGAAGCATTGAATTAGATTAAACAATCTAATTATATTAGAAATGTTGTTAATGTTAGATTAATTCAGAATTTGTATGGCATATTTTTCATTAATAAGATATATCTATTGCATTATAAGGATTCTGATCCATAGATTTTGTAACGAAAAAATATATTACTATAATTATTAATACATTAATTTTAAGAGCATATTGAAATAGTTGTATGTGTATTAAAATAATTGTTTTATATCATATATTATAAAAATATACAAAATATTAATGAAATACATAGTAATTCTTTCAAATAACGATTTTCCTATTCCCTATGTAGCGTACATATCTACACGTGCAACACAATAAGGATATATTTGAAATTCTTCCCGTTGGATAATCCTACGCCTTTTCGGGAGCACCTCCTTCAGGTGAGCCTTTCATGACGGGCTCACGCACGCACACACGCACAAATACAACGCTCCGATGAAATTTTGATGTGAAGCTGAAAAAAAATCCTCTGAAGGTTTCGTAGGGTTAAATAAGGCTCACGGAAAATGTAAAGGGATAGGAAAGGGGAGAGTTCCAGAGCGGGGTGCAAAACGGAAACAGGGAAAGGATAGGGAGAGGATGACGGCGGCGGCGGCGGCGGCGGCAGCAGCAGGGAGTGGTTTTTGAGAATGTACGAGAAAAGAGGCTCTCATGGTTTGAGTGGGTCGGTGTAAATCTCAGTTTCGGTGAATTTCAGCTTCAGCAGCGTGAACGGATTGCGGTTTCAGCTCGTATTTGCCGCGCAAATTCCACACCAAAGTATTAACAAATTAAATCCGCTTGCGCCACACGTTTTAACTTCCGGTAATATTTTCACCCTGTGCATTTACACACGCACACACACACACACACACACACACACACACACACATATATATATATATATATATATATATATATATACTTATTTTTATATGAGGAAAAAATACAAACCGCAACATGAATTATATATAGAATGGTTCGTCGCCACGATTTCAGCGGTCGTTTCGCGTTTTTAGATTTTAACAAATTGGACGTGTATCGGGAAATCGCCGCGGTTTTGAAATTTTGCAAATTTAACAATGTGTATAAAATATCAATGAAATGAGTCGGTAGCTCGTTATCGGATATTATTATCGTTAAAATTGAAGTTATATAATATATATATATATATTATATATATATATATATATATATATATATATATATAAATATATAATATACATGTATGTGTGAGTGTGTTTGTGTGCTTCCATTAGGACATTTTGATTTTAATTTTCAATATTATATTTAAAAAAAATATAACTTTTAACTTTTAAAAATTGTTTGTAATTTGTTATATACATATATTTTGATTCCTACAAGATTAATTAAAGTATAATGAATGCTTAATTTTAAAATTGATGACTCTGTGACCGATTAAAATTGAATTTTGAAAAATAATAGTCTCACAAAAAATATTTATATATGAATATTTAAAAATTGTGATAATTTTTTTTAACAATTTATTATATAAATTGCCAATTTTGAATTAATAATGAGTTATTTTTTTGATATAAAAATATTTAAATATAGTTTAAGAATAATTTTAATATATACTAAAAAATACAGGTTGTTTGATAATTTTCTATAATGGCATTCAACAAGTGTTAAATATACATATCAAAAAGAATTCTACATACATTAAATATAAAATCATTGCGATTTTGTCACATTCTGTACATCGTAAAAATTTCGAATATATATCGACTAGTACATAAAATTTGTAACGTCGTTTACCCGTTAAGATTTTCAAATAGTGAAGCACACTACAAGACGAGAAATTGAAGTACTTATACGTATATTAATTACATTGTAAAGGTTAGTCGCCGAGTTACGTGACTAACGACTGCACATTAAAGTATAAATCACGCCCGGAAAATATACACTGTAAACACGGTACGTGGAAAACGTACCGCGGAAAATTTCTCATTACCGACCCCATCCCCAAACCTCCCTTTTTACGGACCTCTATCGTCAAACCCTTTAAAATAAACATACGTGCGACACAACAATAAATATATATACGTGTGTGTGTGTGTGTAGAGATAATAAAAAAAAACAGATTCAAAATTACGGACACGTAACGTCTCTTATCCGTCATCCTTGTGTCGTACATTTTTTTTCGGACCTCATATTTGCATTTCCAATTTGCCCGAGAGCGAGTCCCTCACACAACCAAGACGGAGTGTCTATTTCGAATTTATATTCTCCTTTTTTATTTTATTTAATATATATATATATATATATATATATATATATATATATATATATATATATATGTTGTATTTCAATCTCGTGAAAAAGCGGAAAAAAATTCTAACCCGTGAAAAAAACGTGTGCGCGCACCGGAAAATCTTGCACACCGCTTTTCGTATGGTTTTTCATCAAATTGTGTAATTTGCATTTGACAATTCTGTGTATATTTAAAATCACAAGTGTATTATTAGCATATACATCGGTGATTCTCAAACTGGGCTCTTGTCAAATAAATAATAATTTTCACAGTTATATTCTGTAATAATGTAATATATAAAGCGGAAAATAAAATCTACCATATTATCCTAATTTGAAATATTATTTTATATTAAAATTATAATATTATTTTATATCTTATTTCATACCAAAATAAGCACTTCTTTATCCTGTTTGATCCGTTTTTAGTTATATTGCTTTATCATGTAAAGTTTACGATATCTAATATGCAAAATATAAATAGAATATAAATATTGATAAAACACAATTAAACTAAAAGCTGTTAACTTAAACCACTTAGGGATATTAATATACACTTTACTAAAATTCATGTTTGTTGTTAAAAAAATTATACTAGTTAAATATATTCATTTTTATAACTTTTATAACTACGAAAAGAGTTAAAATATTTACGAAATAATATTATATTACTTAATCTACGACTGTTTATGTAGGTTTATGTAAAACATTTCAAATTTGAAAAATAATCAAATTTGATATGTAAACTGTATTTTTTTATTTTATTATCTTGTCAATAATTCTTAAAATCAACACTAGTATTTTTTAATACTACAACATTATTTAGTAAAGTATATAAACAAAAATTTCATATAAAAGAGCAAAGCAAATTTTTTTATATCAAAAAAATGTAGTAAAAAATTACTACTAACCTAACAGATCTGTTAATTAATGTTAACTTGAAATATATATATATATATATATATATATATATATATATATATATAATAAATCTCTTGAAGTAACAAAATAATTAATGAATGAACTATTTTTTTATACGATAAGAGAAAAAAAATCGTCGTCTTTAGAAAGTTTCACAAAGGAATTGAATAGGTTTTCCGAGCGAGATGTATGTGAAAATTCTCATTAAATAAGTTATAAAGATTGATGGAAAATTCAGAATTTACGTAATTCGCCTTAATCCGTACAAGTGGAATAAAATAAGAGAAAAAAATATACATTCAATTTTATTTAAGTTCTCAACAAACTTAGTTCCAGTGGTTTCCTATCTATATGTATGTATATATATATATATATATATAAATATTTTTTTCGTTTTCCTTTTCGTTCGCCCTTATATTATTATTGAATCGTTATTCGATTTCGAAGTTGTTCCGCGGACTTTACGAGATTGTCCCGGAATATCACGCGTTATTTCCCTATTTTCCTGTTTCCCGTTTCTTTTTCCCTTCTCCGTTGCCCAAACTAAAGCGACAATTTCTATCTGGAAAACCTATGCGAATCGCAAAATAACACGGACCCTTTTTCTATTTTCTATTAGTTTTTTTATTTAAATAAAACTAATACGTGCCCCTAATTATTGATTTGTTCAAGCGGTAAATAAATGAGGAAATAATGGTTGTTATATTATAAATTGTTAGAACAAAAAAATAATTTTAATAATTGTCAGTAAATTTCCATAAATATTTTTTATATGAAATAAATTATTATTTCTTAATTAATTTTACTATGTTGTCTTAATATTTATTAAAGGTTAAATAACAATATTATTTTTAAAATTAAAATTAGTTTTAAAATATTACAAAAGTTTATAAAATAAAAATGAAATATTTCTTTAAACTGGATGTATAAAAAATATGTTTATAAAAAGTTTTATTCAATGCATTAAAAATGTGGTATTGAAAGTATGAATATATAACATTTATCTAGTATTCTTAATATTTAATTTCAAGTTAAATTAATTGTAAATGTATTGTATATATATATAAAGTACTTTCTACAAATTATTTGTTTTTTATGTCGCTTATTATATTTTGTTTTATATTGAATAAAAATATATGATAATAATTAATATTTTCGATTAAATATTATAAATTTTAAAGGTATCTAAAATAATAAATATTTTTAATACACATATACACATTTATATATATATATATATATATATATATATATATATATATATATGAATTTTAAACATACTTTAAAGCAAACATGAATTTTAGGTGAAATTAACGCGTTGTTTATGAAATTTATATGTTTTTCGAGTGTTTGTATTTTGTAAAGGGACAACTTTACCTGAATATACGATTATATCACACATACGCACATATTATATATTTGTAAATATATATATATATATATATATATATACACACACACATATATATATACATATGTTTGTGTATGTATGTGTGTATTTGTTACCCCCGTTGGCCAACTTGAAATTTATTGCCATTCTTTTGCACAAAAAGTTAATGTATAAATTTTCAGCGTTATGTAAATGCTAAACGAGAAATGAAATACAGCGCATTTTCAGGGGGGAAGAGTTGGTGGTGAAAAAAATCTATTTTTGCGCGACGAGCCACCACTGTGCTTCTTCGAATTTTCATTTCATCACTTAGCGCACGCAGTCTTGCACGCATGAAAAGTTATATCGGCGAGTTTTCGCGCTAGTTCGCGTGCTCTTTCTCGCGGGAAAAATTCGCTTCTTACCGAGAATTCGAAGAAAAACGCTTTCCAGTCGAATTTCCTGCAAGGGAAGAAAATAAATCTTCAGTTGTGTGACATTTTCATAAAAAAAATTAACAAAAAAATATTTTATATGAAAACAATGAAATATATAAATTTATTTTCAATATATATATACAAGTATAATTACTTTATACATATCTTCATAGATATTTTTGACGACTATATATTTTTTTAAATATATTAGTTTATTTACAATATTTATTTTAAATTAAATCTATTGAACGATGAAAATATGTACGGTGGTTTCTGGTTATCGACAAAAATGCTTTTTTCAAGTCGATTTTAAGATTGATGATGTATGTTTATTTGGGCAGTTTCACTGAAATATTGGGTTTTTTTGAGCCATACAATCCTCCAACATGTTATCTTTTTTACTGTACAAAATTGTTCACTTTATTTATTTGTATAATAGATTCTTTTTAATATCAATATATCTATCGTATTTCACGTTTTAAAATGAACTATCTATATTCTCATTTATTAAAGTCGTAATAATAATCGATTATTATTATTATTTCAAAAAAACTTTCGTACTTTCATTAATCATAAAATTGTTCAAAATTTGTTCGTTTTATACGAAATAATTCGAACAATTGTCGTTTTATAGTAAAACTTATCTACCGATAAAAGTCGACAATTATATAACGGTTAATTTCGATTGCTTTTCGCGTTTTGATGATAATATAACGCTTTTTAAACTTTGTCACTTTTTTGAATATCTTTATTTTATAATTTATTCGTTTGACAAATATCGTATAAAAGACGAATTTTTTATATAAATTTTTGAGCATTTCGCATATAGTGAAATCGATCATTGATGAAATAATAAATTATCGACACACCTCCCCCATAAGAACGTCATAGGATGAAAGTGTGAGACGTAAGAAACGGCGGTAGCATAGAGGTGAAGCATTACAATTTTCGGATTGAAAAATATTCACTTCCATCGATTTTCCATCAATTTCCCGTAAAAGCCTCCAAGACCCGAGAGAAAAAAAAGCGAGAAGAAAAAGAGTACCGGGTGCTCCAACAAAAGCGGGTGCGCCGACGTTTTATCCTCCCCGTTTCGGTTAAAGTACGAGCTCGTGTAATTTTAAAATGAATATATGTTATATATATATATATATATATATATATATATATATATAAACTTTTAACGAAAAGTTAATGCTCCGGAATAGTTGTGATACTGTCTTTTTTTCTATATTTTCATATGAATTTTCTCATTAAACCGCTTTTTTACGCGGTCATCATTATCACGATAATTATGGTAACCCGTTTACGCTTGACGGATTATTGATTATTTATCGAATTGTTTAAAATATGAAAGAAAATATAATTTAAATTAAAAAAAATATCCAGCCCTGTAAGAATTATAAATCACAATGAAGACAAGTCAAGTTTTAAAGAAAAAAATCCTATACATGATATATGAGTCTAAAGCAATATATTATATATAATATATTAGTTAAAGATTTTTGTTTGAATATGGTAATAATTCATGGTTGTCTATTTAAAATTGTGATATCATTTAAATCGACTTATGACATCTATATAGTATTTTTTTTATAAATCGATGGAATTTAATTAAATATTTTGAACACGAGTATTGAAATCATTATACAATTACTGTTAATATCGAAGATTTTCATATTAAAAATAATATAGTGATTTATTATTAAACGATCAATGATTTTTAAATGATTGTAGTGATTTTGTAAATATTGTTTTATAAATAATAAATATATATTTTTCTATGTATATAAATGTTAAATAATTATAAAATAACATTGTCATTTTAATTTTATATAATAAAATCAAAAAATCCATAAATATACAACAAGACAATTAAATATAATTATGCATGACTTCGTATACCGGATATAAGAAAATTTATTATCATTTAAGTAACAGTACATCTCGTTCTGTCATTATTTACATTTTATTTTTATATTACACAAATAAATAACATATTTTCGTATAAAATCTCTATTGTGATACAATATTTTTCTATTTGATATAATAGCCAAGTCTTCATGCATATATGGTCACGTATAATATAATCGGAAAACGCACATATTTCAATCTGTATGATCATTATATATATATATATATATATATATATATATATATATATATATATATATATATATATATATATATATATATATATATATATATATATAGTCATATTCATATGAAACCTTTTCAGAATATGAATTGAGTTCGTATTTGTTCATATTTTTAAAATATGAATTAAGATATAATTCGAATAAATAATTGTATACGATATACGATATAGAAATGAAAAATATTGCATAATTATTATTATAATTGATTATTTAAATATGTGATTTGATAAAAAAAATGTAATATTTTAAATATATTACAACAGTTTAAGATTGAATTTAAAAATTGTATTTATTTCAATATATAATATTACATATGATAATAAAAATGCGTTGAATTGATTAAAAATATAAATCAATTTAAATTTTAAATATATTTTTTTATTCATTTATTATCACAATTTTTAAGAGATATATCAAATTAGCTATTCTATTGATTTATTTTTTAGAATAAAATATTTTTGTATGATTTAAAATATTGAGGGTTAAATTTTGATATGTGGTATATATATATATATATATATATATATATATATATATATATACCATATATATATATATATATATATATATATATATATATATATATATATGTATATATATATATATATATATATATATATATATATATATATATTCTGGTATTTCATATATAGAATAATACACGTGTCTGTAATTCAATATTTAACAGTACAAATATTATTGAAATACCGGGAATCAAACTGAAAACTTGTCACTAAACAAACATATTAATATTACGTATTTCCGAATAGTAAATTTTTCAACATTAATAAGACGCCTATTGTATCAAGTTAAATTTACATACGGTTATTAATAAGAAAATAATATGAAATGTTTAATATATATTGTATATTAAATTACGTTCATAAAACGTATATCGTTATATTTAACATAAAATATTTTAATATATTATATGTGTGTGTGTGTGAAAGTTTACGTCATTCTATATTTACATTCGCTAACATATTCATTGTGCAAATATCCTTTCATAGTCGCCCTCCCGTTTTCTCTCATATAAATATATAAATTTATATATAAATCACACCCCTGACTAATTTAACCCGTAACGATTTATTATTTTCGATACAACGCCGTTCAACCCTTTATCGACTAAATGATTTTTAATTTCTCAACTCGAATATTATAACGCGATATTTGTCATATATTTCGAGGGTACGGCAAAAATTAAAAAAATAAATAAAAAAAAACAAGCATATCCTTTGTAATTGTTGAATCGTTACGTAACCCAGCAAAATATCTTTTTTAACCCTCTCACCCCCGGTTTATTTCGTATAAAATTTTGGCTAATGCCAGACACACTCAGTTTTACATTGAATATGATTTATGTTTAACTCATATAAATCTGAATACACAATATATATATATATATATATATATATATATATATATATATATATATATATATATATATATATATCGAAATAATAATATAAAATAGGTTACGAATCGTTTGCCAACTGTTTAGGTCGATGTTTGTATTGTGCAGAAGTTCCGTTTGCGTATTAAACATGTTACGTATTGTTTTCGATTAAATCTAAAATATTAAATCAAAATAAACAAGAAAATTATTATTATATAAAAGAGATACATTTATTATTTTGAATGTAAAAATTCATCAAAAATTATAATTCTAAATGTATATAATATTATTATAAATAAAACTACTATGAAAATAGTATGAATTATTAATTTTAATAAATCATACTCTGTGATTATTATTTATAATAAAATTAAATAATATGATATATATTTGTGAAAATAATTTTAAATGAAAATTATTAATGTTATAAATGTATAGCATAAAAAATTACTAATGTTAAATAAGCGAGCATCATTTTTGATCCGAGTCGTTAGTCGTGCACATTTCGCAGTCATTTAAACGATTTAATTCAGACTTCGAGGGGGGTGAAAAAAAAACAGAAAAAAGTCGAAATATTTTTAAAAGCAAATTTGCCCCCCTTTTCGCGAGAGATTCGCCCTTCCGTCATTAACCCTTGGCGCGCGGTCTGCATTATTCAAATTTCAATTCGACTCGACGTCGAGCGAGGGAAAGCGAAACAAGGGGTTTGCGAGTCCCGGTGAAAATGGAAAGTGAAAAGCGTTGAAAATCTTGATGAAAAATGTCGACGACGTTTGCGAACGCTTTCCCCGAAATGCGTTCCCCTTAAGCGTTCTGATGATCCCGCTTATGTAGTCTAGACTCAGAAGTGTTCAAATCGCAGTTCGCGGCTCTGATTTGATATAATGGAAAAAAAAGGACGAGAACGATAAAAATCACTCAGTCTGATTGAAATAATAAAATTTAAATATATAATTTTAACCATTTGATAAATATTAATTGTTCATATAATAAAAAAATAAATATTATGAATTTATTTTGGTAATAATTAATAATAAGATTAATTGCGACACAATTAATCCTATTGTACTTCAGACGTTTTCTAGCATAATTGGCTTTTTTTTTATTTTAAATTAAAATTATTATACAAAAATAAAACTTTATGTTTCAATATTTTTTATACCTCTACTGTTTACTAATTTTATATAGAATATATGGATTTATTGAACAAATATCTAAATTAAAAAAAATATATCGCCACTATATTTGAAATTTTCTTAAAAAAACAATATATTGATCAGCATAATCTTTTTATCATTTCGTATTTATAAGGTTTAAAAAAAAATAATTAGTAATCTTTTTGATAAAATTACCAAGACTGAACAAAAATATTAAAATTTCAGTACCGAAAATGCAGTTCGGTTTATGGTTTCATAATTGCGAAATATTTTATGTTAAGAAAATCTGATCTCTATTTAAAATAGCGTCATTTTAAACTATATAATATTATATAAAAAGAGTGTGAAAATTTGTTACAAAGAATTTAATATAAATAATCGTTTTCGCATTAATCCAAATGGTGACCAAACGGCACCTCTAGAGTGCAAATGTTTAACTAAGATCACACAGGTTCACATATGCGAAAACTTTGAGCATCCCTCGTGGTGAGTGTAGTGCCCTGTAGTGCACTCTTTCCACACGCCGAAACCCTTTCTGACCTCCATAACTGCCCTCTTTCTCACCCTTAAAGAAGGCCAACCTTCGCGAAATGGAAGAAGAAGCCTACATTAGTTTGGATTATGCGAGCCTAACGTGCATAAACATCTTGAGTCGTCTACCGTCGCCTAATCTCAACATTAAGATTGCTAAAAGGGTCTTGTGCTCGCTTACTATGCCACCTCTGGTCTCTTTCGTTTTTACACAACCCACACCTCTGCTACTCTATGGGTCTTTTGTACAGATGTATTCAATCTTTGGAACGCGGTCGCTAATATACGAATCGTTTCATTCAAATTTTCTTCGGCATGAATTGTTGAGAAAAAGATTGAGAATCTCTGTCATACCCCCTTCTCCCTATCCCTAGTTTCATCTTTATATACTTCAAAAGTGCTTCATTTAACGCAGACCGAACGCGCCGATATGCTAATCCCGCGGAACGTTAAGCAAATTTTCGCGAAATAACGTCTACGTAATGTGAAATTGTCATCAGTCATCGTCAATCTTTTTATCATCCAGAAAATAATGAATAATTATAAATATCGAATCATCATCGCGGTATATAAAATTAATGGGAAATAAAACAATCTTTATATATATATATATATATATATATACTTATGCTTTTATTTGAAATGTACTTAGTCTCTTCTTCAAAAATATGGAAAAAATTTTATGGCACAAAAAACACGTTTATCGTTTCAGTTCACCGAAACCATTTAAAAGTATAATTTCCTTTGTGTAATAGATAAAATAATAATTTTATTTTAATATTTCGTTATATATAGATATATAGACTGACAATATTAAGTGAAAATACGCCACCTAAAATATGAAATATTTATTTATATAATTTCCTTCTTGTTGCTTTCGCACAAAATTATTTATGCATGAGTAAAAATTGAAATGATAGAAAACGAAAATTCTGCATAATGTTTTATAATTGTATTTACCAAAGTAACCCTTATTCAGTAGTAATGTTTTTATAATATATTTTTTATTTATTACATACTTTTATAAATAAACGTTAAAATTTGCATTGTTGGTTTGTCGGAGTTGATTCTCGTAATAGATATTTCGACCGTTTTTCAATATATAATTGAGTTGAAATTTTGCAAAGTTGCTCATTTTCGATGACAATACACGAATCAACAATTTAGCGATCAATTAATGACTATTAATTAATTGAAATTTTACAACGACCCCTATGTATTTTCCATTTTATTATTCATTATTTTATATTAAAAATATTTTTACACTATTATAATATAATATTATGTAATTTTCTTACAATAAAAAATATTATCATATTTTCATATGAAAAAAAATTATATTCAAATTTTTTTTTCATAATACGCATCGATTTGTTCACATTTCAATATAAAATCGAAGCGAAACGCGCGCAAAGAAATAGGGTATGAAAAAAATATATATATAAACTTGTACCGACTTTCCGTGAGGATTTCGCATAACGAATGCGAATTGAAAAGGTTAAGAAGCGATCCTGTATTGTATATTTAATAGGATATCCGCTTTGGATTATTTGTAATAAAGTATCAATTTAAATAGGAGGCTTTGTGCGAGTTATATAATTAACTGTCGAAGCGTCGAGAATTCGACTGGGGAGAGAGAGAGAGAGGGAGAGAGAAAACGGAAATAGTGAAATTATATTACGCGAATGGCATTCTTTTCGGTCGGTAAAAGGATTAAAAAATTACTAATTCAATACATTTGCGGTTTTCTTATATATTCATTTTCGTGTTTCGGTGCACGTGGTGTGCGGGTCAAATTAGACCCGCACGTTCAAACGTTCGCGTTATCGACTCCAGTGTGACTTCTGAATGGATGAAGAACAATAAAAAATAAATAAACACCTTTCATTTCTTTTCTTGTGTATATTTTTATATAATTTTTATTTTAAAAGGTGATAAATTTCAATATAAATTAGGATAGTATTTCGTGATTGAAATATAATATATGTATTATTACCCACCTTATGAAAAAAATCATTGATTTACAAATTTTTTTTTTTTTTGATAAAAATCAAATTATTTATGTAGAACAATAAAAGTAATTAAAAAAATAATAAATATTAGCATTTAAAACATTTTTAAAGACAAACATATTTTGTCTTTAGTTCGAATGATAATATTGTTTGTCATCACATAAAAAATATAAACTGATATATAAAAATAATATTAAAAAAAAATGTATTTTTACAATTTTTCTTCGTAACCCACATATTGGTAAACGATGTATATACTATATTTATAATAATTTTATATAGATTTTTTTTTGATAAAAATCGTGTTTTAAAATTATATTACGTTATATTTATTTTGATTTCGTAACTATTTCAATACATGTAATGATTTAAAAACTGCAATTGGTATTCAATTATTATATGAATTATTTTGAGTGATTTTTGATATAAAAATAATATGTAATATATGTATAAAAAATTAGGGAAATGGAAAAAAATTGGATTGAGATGTCAAAATCATGAACAATTATGAGATATGGATTATTTATTACACTGATAAATAAAATAATATTCAATTGTATTTCAAGTATGAAAATCAATTTTTATATATAATATATTTTTTTGGAAACATTACTAAAAAGAGATTTAGGTGTTTATTTATGCGCAACATTTTCATACGCGAAATCATACAGATTCTCAATCGGCGCAGATGTGCCCTTTGTGATTTTGTTTTCGAAATATATAGCAAAGAGGCGAATGATTTCAAAATTCCATTAGAATTTATAGCGGCATAAATAAGTACTAGCGATTTATACGTAATATACGACGGTATTAAAGTTATACGATCGTATCTGAAAGGCGGCCATCTTAAAATTGAACATTATTACGGCGGTATAAAAATGTTATTTATTTTGTATTTATTTCGACTGTATGGAATATGAAAATAAATTTTTATTACCGGATTATGTGCAAATCGGCAATGTATTATAAAAAATCACGCACACTTACACCTGTTGTGTTTGTGTGTATGCGAGTGTGTGCTAAGTCAAAGTTTTCCCAGAAAAATTGTTTTACTAATAACGTTCAATGGTGTATTATATCGGTGCGAGCACGCGATGTTGAAAATCCCTGGCTATTTTATAATCATAATGCTTCTATTATACACACACACACACATATATATATATATACGCACGTGTTTATTTACTAAAATTTATATCATTATTATGTGTATGTGATTTATATTTATTATATTAAAAGTTGGATTTTTTTTTGCAAATGTTCGTTCAAATTTGGCGATCACGCGCGAAATATGTTCGATTTTATTGAATTAAATAAAAAATAAGTTTTTTTTATGACAAAAGTGTAAACGTTGAATTTATTTTTTCAGATTTTATATATTATTCATGAATAAACGATTTTTATTTCAAGTTTATTTTATCATTTTATATAATTTATATATTTACGCTGAAATAAATTTCATTGCTCATATAAAGCAAGATAAATTTAACAAATATCACATATTCAAAATAATTACAGATTAAATTTAATTTTATAATTAGAAACACAACCTTATATATATATAATTATATAAATTACAGTAAATATATTCAAAAAATTTATTCTCATATACATTACATGCAATGAAAATATGTAAGTTGCCAAAATAAAAAAAAAACAACGAAGCCCCACCTTACAATATTAACGCGAGTATGGTCGTTTTGAGAGGGTGTTTCGACGCATTTATTATTAATACGAAAAGACTCGACTTTAAATGTACGCTGAAACCTCTGAATTTTTCGCCGCGCTTTTGAACTTTACATATTTGATAAGAAATTATTACTTTGTACTATAAAACCTTTATTAACTCCGCCCGTAAATTTTCTCATCGTCGAAACAAATTCGCTTTATATATATATATATATATATATATATATATATATATATATATATATATATATATATATATATATATTTATAAATATATAAATAAAATTATATTTTTCAGATGCCATAATATTCGATATATTTATTTTTTGTAAATTTTCAGCATTATTATGTTAATATAAAATACTAGTGTTTCTTTGTAAATGTTCGTAAAGTTTGTACTGTTTAATTAAAAACAACGCATGTAAACTTTGTAATGTTATAACTGAACTACATACACACATACATCATAGTTGTCTTTGAGTTCTTACTGGCGTGTAATCAAGAAGTTAAACGAAAGTGAACTTCAAAGACCCACTAGAGAAGGTAACATGAAACCTCAACAATTAATTTTATCCAGGAAACTCCCACATTAAGGGTTCAATTGTTATAATTTAATATTATAGAGAATATTTTTTGACACATATATTTTATTTAATTATACACTATGATAAATCTAAGATAGGGGAAGATAGGGAGAGAAAGGGGAAGGGGCTAAATTGTATCCTTAATGCTGAAATATTTTACATGAAATTAAATAGTAATAAGTTACATTTTTGTTACATAAGACAAGATTCTATATTCTGAGTATTATATTGTAAAAATAAAGTAGCATTTATAAAAAAAATAACACCTATGAAGATTTTTATTTTTAAAATGATCAAGGAAAAAGGGTTTGTATGAGAATGATCCCGTTTTATAAAGACGTGATTCCACCGGAACAAAATAGCCCATCAAATTTGTTAAAACGCATTACACGAGTTCTGTGAATTTTACGTTTAGGATCGTATCAACGTTTGAGCCCTTGGATGGCTTAACTAAATGTTGGCGTTAAATCAGTGTTTCCCAAATAAATCCCGTAAGAAAGTGTTACGTTTAAGGGCCATAATACCACTAGTGCAGGTACGCCCTTATGCCAAAGGAACGCCATAGTAATTAATTCGTGGCACTGTCTGCATTAAGCTTATATTAAAATATCATAACTATTTCATAGTAAAATGTAATTAAAAATTTGAAAAATTATGCTCTTATTTGATTTTTTTATTTAAAAAAATATGCATATAAATAGTGAATAAAGATTATTCACGAAATAAAAAAAATGCTCAGATATATAAAGATTATACGTTGATATTTAATTTAATAATATTGTCGAAATTGATATACGAAAAAACACCGCATAATGCGATCGTAAAAGCATACTCTTTCTAATATTCGTAATAATACAGAAAAATCGCATATATAAACCGGAAATGAAAAGGGAGAATTCTCGGTACGAATGATATTTCCATTTGTTCGTCGTTTCCGCTTTTCTTCAAAAAAGAAAAATATAATAAAAAATAAAAAAACAACATTCTGATGAACATAATTCCTATGAGAAATTAAAACTGAACGTGCGCGTGTCGCGGGATTTTTTTCCATATGTCGGTCAATAATACAAATATTGCATTACTCATACGATATAAACCAGTGATTCTCAAACAGTAGGGCGGTTGCGTATTCCTGAGGGATGAAATGTTCGAATGAATCGAAGGAGACAATTAATAAACGAATATAAATCATAAAAATTAAAATAAATATCTTATAATTAATATATGGCGAGTGATTTACTTTTAGTTAAAAAAACGATTATGACTTTAATAATTTGTAGCTTTTTAGAGGGTTCAAATATTTTATTAAACTTCCCATTTGGATAAGTGCAAATTAATTAATCACACACCCCCTTTCTTTGAATTTTTTTAATTTCATTACACCACTGGAGAAAATCATATATCAGTTCAAGTTTAAAACGAAGCACAATTAATCGTAATGTATATATATATAATAATGAAAATAAAAAAAAAACAGAATGGAAAAACAGGAAAATTTCTCCAACACTTTTAACTACAAAATTGCACTAATTTGTTACTTGTTTAAGCCAAAACGCGTTTTAGCTGCTGTTTTTCAGTTGCTAAACACACTTTAATTAAGCAACATTAATCAACTGACAAGGATATATGACTTTATAAAATGCATTCAAAAAATTAAAATACGTATATTGCATCTAACAATCAGACTAATTAAATTTTATTATTAATTAATTTTATATATTATTTAAGAATTTTAGTATAAAAGTTGTATTGTGAATATTTAAAGTTTTATTCCATAATATAAATATTTAACGATTTTTAGAATTTCTTAAACACCCTGTGAACACATTTTATGAGAATATTTCGTTAGTCGCTTTAAAAGCGAACAGCATACCAAGAATTTTCAGTTCTCTTTGACGAATAACTTACACGTTTTGAATATGTCTTCTAAGACCGGAACAACTACAAAAGTAAAGAATATGTCGTATAAATTTAACGACAACATCTCGTTATAATCGACAACTTTTACTGTATACATATTAAATACGCTTGTGTGTATGTATAAAATTTATATATATATATATATATATATATATATATATATATATATATATATATATATATAAATATCCAGAATGGATAATTTTGATTATTGAGTCCTATTTTATAAAAATTTGATCATAGATCAATTAAATGAAAATGTTAAATATATTTTTTGTAAAGTTTTTACTTCAAACATAAAATTGAATCAAATTAATGTATGCATTTATATATTAAAGTTTTTATATTTTAACACTTTATATATCTAAGCTGTTTCATAGTTTTATATAGAATATATGGATTTATTGAACGAATTTATAAACCTAAAAAAAAGTTATCGCCACCATTTCAGATATTTTCCTAAAAAACCGTATATTTATATATATTGATCTAAATGATCGTTTTATCATTTCGTATTTATAAGGATTAAAAAAAATAACTTTAGTAATCCGGTAAGTTTCAGTTCAGTTGTGGACTGATTTAAGATGACAAAATCTTATCTTTATTTAAAGAGTGTCAATTTTTTATATTAATATATTATTCATTTATACATACTGACTTTTGCTAAGTTTATTTAAAGTGAAGGAAAAAAATATAATTGTATTTGTTTAGTTCAAATATTAAAACTATTTAAAATATTTGAACTAAAAATAGATATATATATATTTATTTGTATCAAATATGTATTTAATTTTTCAGAAATTTATCATAAAACAGATGAAAAATAATTATAACGAATAAAAAAAGCGGATTTTCATCTATAAAATGTGTCTGTAGGAATATAGAGGAGCGGTCAATTTCACACGGTCCCATCATCCTTGTTGTTTTCATAATGGGAAACTTCTTGTGCTCGTATAACAACAACAATACGCGTTTCTCTTGTTATCCTTGCCCCAAGGATATCCGGATGAACCCTTGAAAATTTAACGCTTTCGCTCTTTACTACAAGATCAGATTGTATTCATTAAAACGGGACTCCCTAGTCCTGGATGGCTTCGAATCCTGCCGTCTTATATCGTTTTCGTCTGGAATATAATTAATATATTACTAGGGAATACGATAAAGTACAATTAATACGAGTTGCGACGATTGTAAATAACGTTTTTCGAAAGGTTTAATCTTGTCCTGTGAACACTTTTTCCAATTATAAAACCGACGATATTTTATTATATGTCCTTTATATGCAACACAACACAGAGTAATCAATATTTAATATATTTGCTATGAATTAATAATTATATAAAATTATTTGTATATTATAAATTATATATTTGAAACAAATGAAAAATAATGAATTCTATTCATTTGTTTTTTAAATACAGTAACAAATTTTATTTTTCAATTTCGTTCGGTCAATTCGCTGCTTTCGAATGGCACAGTGGGAAAAAAATCGCGTTTTCAGTATTCAATTTCCGGGACTATAATTTTACATTGATGTCGCGGGTCCTTTTTATACCGTGTTAACATTTGTTTTCATCGAATGCGAAACATTTACGAACACACACACACACACACACACACACACACATATATATATATATATATATATATATTACATTTATTTTGTTGATAACATAAATATATTATTGAATTGAAATTTTGGAATGTGATAATATAATAATGTATTTGTGAATGCATACGATGTATGTCAACAGCGCGTGTAACAAATTTTAATTTATAAAATACGTTTCTAATGTAACGATTGATAAAAATCTACATAAATACAGTTAAATATATATATATATATATATATATATATATATATATAATATGATTTGATTTTCACGGAAAATTCTTGTGAAAATCGTCATATTTTTCACATGAAAATCGATCGTCGATTTTATAATATAAAAGCTCTTCGATACGATTGTTTTCTTTAAATTCTCAGCGCATATTTTCATTTTAAACGATATTTTCGTTATCAAAAAATTTCAATATTTTTTTTTATTTCATTGTTCTAAATTAAATCAGAGTTCGTTTCCTGTTATTTCTAACTGCAAATGTTATTTTTTAATGGGAGAATTCGATCGACGATTCGATATAAAACGCTTTCGATTCGTCGACTTTTATTATTTTTTTCATTTTAATTATCTATTTTTTAAATTAAATATTTCGATAATTTAATCATTTTATCTTTAAAAAATGTGATAAAAAAACTATTTATTAATTTTATTTTTGTGTCCCTATTTTTATATTATGTTAAAATTAGAATTATATTTTATTATTATTAACAACCATCTTATTTACATTTCAGAATTCTGAGTTATGGTGAAAATATTTCGTGTATGAAGGTAATTTTTTTTCTATTCCTAGTTTTATGTTATTATTATATATGTGCAATTTATTTCAGTTACATTCAAAGTTTCGATCAATTCTTGAAGAAATTTTCTAAATCTACATACTAATATAACTTCTCATTATTCTATATCTAAAAGCAACATAACGATATAAATATATTTTTTTATATTTCTAACAAATAATACATATATATTAAGTTGATTGTAATATACTTTTTATTTATTAATAATTTAAAAAGTATATTATTATTATTATTATTATAACGAAAACTGTATTATAATAAAATTTAATTATGTTATATTTTTTCCGAAATTCATTAAGAAAAGTAATTAAAAGGGTTGAATCATATTTACCATATGATATTAAAAATATTTATTTTTGTTAAAGAAAAAAAATAATGGATGTATGTAATAATTATCCATGAATTTTTATTTTAAATGGAATATTATCAAAAAAATATATTTTTTTTACTGATTTCAATTTTATCAATGATTTTTTTCATATATTTAATATTTTTTTGTCACGCCATGTATATAAGAATGTATCATTTTTTATGAATTTATTATACCATTAAGGCGATTTGTCAAGGCAGTATACACGTTTGATTTCACTCGTACGTTATCTATATGGAAAAATAAAAAAAAAACCGCACATATATACAGGGTGGCGGCGGTTAGTGGCGGGAAAAAATGAGTTTTTCTTCGATTGACTCTTTCATTTTACTTCTTTCGAGCTCGACTTTTCTTTGTGTTTTTTTTCCGCTGCCCCGATCCATTCTCATATTGATAAAGTTTTTTTTATCGAATCGTGGAAAATGTTTTTTTTCCGACTCGTATAAATGAAAATGTTTTTTCCGTCGTGATGTATGCTCATTTTATACGAGTCGAAATCAGTCCCTAATCGAATCTTTTTATTAATATACACTGCTATGCGTTAGAGTCTTTTTTACATTTAGTAATATTATAAAAATAATAAAGCGATTCGAATCGTGTAAGTGAAAATTTAACCTTAATAATAATATAAAGAAAGTCATATGTGTATAATAAAAATAATATATAATGAAAATTTTTGTTTAAAATATAAAATATTATATTTAGAACTCAAAGAAATAACTTGTTTCTTAACGAATTTTATACTGAGAAATATTAATATGAAATTATATTGTTCTTGTTTTATTTACTATAAAATTTTTTAATTAATTTCATAACCAAGTGAGAGGAGCATTACTATAATTACACTAATTTATCTGCCAATTTACATTTTACGTTTAAATTTTTTAATTTTTTCATTAGAATTAAAATTATCAAAGAAATAAAATACTAAATTAGTTTCTAAAACTTAAAATTGAAGTAGGAAACGAACGTAATTATTGTATTAAATTTCTATTAATATTTAAACAGTGCTTTGTGAATTTGAGATTAATGAATTTGTATCAAATATTCATAATTAAATTATTTATAATAATATATATTAGAAATGAAAACAAAAATAGTAATGTTAGAGTAATTTGAAAACCTTGACGTTGATTTATTTTTTATGAGTTTGTTACTTTACGACAGACCTTAAGAATTTTTAATAATGCAATTTTCATAATGAAAACGTGTCTTTTGTAAATAAAGTTGACACACATAGATGACAAGGTTTAAATGTAGACCATCTTTTCCTTGATAAAAAATCTGAGTAGATATACCATATATATATATATATATATATATATATATATATATATATATATATATATATATATATATATATATATATATATATATATATATATATATATATATATATATATATATATATATATATATATATATATAGTCACTATAAATATACGAATGTAATTCGCAATTTTAGTATATTTTTATAATGGTGTTTCCTTGCACATTGATTAAATTAACGCCGTAAACGAAAATATTGCCGTATTTTCACAGGAAAAGGCGATGTTTATTTATAAGTATCGTAAAATTCAGTTTAACGTTATTACTTAGAATCGATTCAAATTATAACGGATTAAGTTATGTATACGTGTGTGTGTGTAATGTCACTCTGTAAAATTGAGAAAAAATCAAAGGGGGTCACGATGTCGCATGTTGACGACGGTCGGTCTAATAAATCGAATCAATTCGACGGCCGCGTTGGAAAAAAAAAACATAAAAATGGAAAAAAGAAAATCAAGGGAAAATTTATGTATATATATATATATATATATATTTATATATAATATATACAACGAAATAAAATCAAAGAAATCGGAAATCATCATTGAATTAAACCGTAGAACGGATCGCGACCGCTAATTTATCCCGAGTGCGATTTTCCACATTCGACAAACGAACGAAAATTGTTGTGGGACGAGGAAACGAGGAAAATCGCGTCCGATTTTCCCCGATTGATGTTTTCCGACGCGCGACCGTATGAATTTATTATACTGAATGAAATCAGGAAAAACGAGTTTTTCTTTTCTTATATATATATTTTTTTCGTTCTATATATAATTCATTTGATTGTTTCAAAAACAAAAAAATAATATATGTAAATTGTGTAAAATTATTAATAAATTTGATTATTAAGTTAATACATATAAAATGTCATAATTATTATAATAATAATTAACTATCAATTTTATTAAAGTAGTCGTAATTTTAAAATTAAATTTTCTTTAATAAACAAAAATAAAAAAGCATATCCATTTCACATCTTGAATTCGACTTCAAAAGCAATTTTCGTGTTCACAATTAACGACTCGCATGTCTGGCTGCCGGCGGACGAGCGCTTTTTCACGATTTTCCATTTAGGGGAGCTTTCTTCCGCATTTTTCTCAATTTTTCTCCCTACCACAACATATATATATATATATATATATATATATATCTTCCAGCGCTGCCTTCGGGAAAATGTGGAGGTTTTACAGGGGTTGAGGTCGACGTTTTCCCTTTCCCTTTCTGGCCGGCTTAGATCCGCTTGCCGAATGATTAACTGCTCACTTTAACTTCGCAGGTCGAACGTCATAAAAGATAAATGACCCTAAGTTTACCCTCAACCCGTTAAGCGCCCGATATCGGTTACTGCGAATTATATCGGATATGCTCTTTTTTTGCTTTCTATCTTCCCGATTTTTTTCTTCTTCTCTTACTTCAATCGTCTAAGGTGACGTTCACGTCTAAAAACGTTAGATTGATGCCTGAAATGAAACCTCGATTTTTATTTCTTTCCTTTTTTAATATATATATATATATATATATATATATATATATATATATATATATATATATATATATATATATATATATATAACAAATGAATATTTTTATTATTTAACAAAAATAATAAAATAACACTTAAAAATTTTTCTCTTTTCATTATTCAGATAGATTGTTACGTTTAAATTAAAAATGTTTCTTTATATTATACTATTCATTTTAAATACGTCCTTTATTTATGATATATGTTATATTTTAAAAATATTATATTAATGGTATTAAATCTTTTTAAATTTTTATATATAAACTGTAAATATATATATATATATATATATATATATATATATATATATATATATAATATTATATCTTATATTAATAAATTTTTATATAAATATATTAAATATTAAACACGTTAAATTCAATTTTAATCATTCGATTATTATAATAAAAACGTTAGAATATAAAAAGATAACAATTAATCGCATCACAAGATTTTTAAATGGTATTAGACAAGTGTTTCCGACTCGGATTCGGTTTCGTATAATAAATAATTGACGAGACGGAGCGCGTTAATTAGCACGTGTATAATTCACATTAATAACGCAGACGTTAAATATGTTAATAAATTCTAAACCGAATATTGTTCGAGTCGTTACTAGGAAAATGACGTTTTATTACGTAACGTCGTAAGCTCCACAAATTTAATATACATCGGTCAGATCTAATAAAGATTTGACGTGTACTTAAATTAATTTTAAAATAATAATTTTTATTTTTTCCATCAAATTTTCTAATATTTTTTTATAGATTATTTTAGAATGCTTTTTTTTTTTTTTTTTAAATTTATTTATTATTTCGTGTAATTAAATACATTTTATCCTTAATGTATACAAGACTTTCATACTTCGAGTTACTGGTCAGTGACCATTTTCTCGATTACAAATGGTATATTATTAGATATTAGATATAATTTATAATTATAAGATATTAGATATTTATAGGAAAATTCAGTAAAAGGAATAAAAACCTATTTATAATTTTTTTTTTTTTTTTTTTATTTTAGAATGCTTTAAATATATATTATTTCATGTGAAATTATAATTAATATTAAACGATATTTTGCAATTGTAAAAATTGAAAATTTATGATAAAATTTCTATAATAGAAATCTTTGAAAGATATAAAATATACTTAATTTATCAAGTATTTATGTTTTAAAATTTATTAGGTTTAAATTTTCGTCAATTTTCTAAATAAATTTAATTTTAAAAATAATTCAGAATTAAAATGTGAAATTGGTTATTACGAAAAGAATTCAATGATCAAGTTTTATCTAATGATTCAAATTACTTTATGAATAATTTATAATGAATATTAATGTTCATAATATAAAATTAAAAATTGCAGAATAATATATATATATATATATATATATATATATATATATATATATATATATATAAGTATTATAATAATATATTATAAGTTTGATGTATTTTTATCAATCATCTAACATCTATGAAACAAATTTAATTCGCCAACTCAAATACACCCACTATTTAAATTAACGCCAGAAAAATATTGCAAGCTTAACAGAATAAGAGTGATCGATAGAAAAAGAATATGAAAAAGAAAGAAAGAGAGATTGAAAAGAGGAAAAAAAAGATTTTAATATATCAAATACGAAAATAAACTTGGAAAATCGTATTTAATAGAGGAACTCATCTTTCCATTAAACTTTCCAACCGTAAACTCCTGCCATCGATTCATCCGAGGGCATTTTCCTTTAGCTTTTTACTCTTAAAACAACCTCTCCACACCCCCCTCTCCTTATTTTCTCATCCCCTCATCCATCTATCCGAGTACGATTTTTGTTCGACGTGATCTATATTTTCGCGTATATGGCGTGTTATATCAGCAGATTTACGAAGTAATATAACAAAATCAACATTGTGGAGTAAACCGCAAAGTGTATCCGTAAATAAAACAAATATATATATATATATATATATATATATATATATATATATATATATATATATAAGACGTTTATTTCGTTTTTAAGGCATATCGCCATCGAAAAGCGGGTCGAAAAGATCTACTTTTCGCGGTACGTTAAGTTCTTAACGAATCGTGTATATCTGAATACTAGGGGTAAACACGCGCACAAACACACACATACACATACACATTCATATACACACACGCACACACATTCAAATTTCGCGGACAATTTGTGTAATTTAATCATCGTGTGCCCGCGATAAGATATGTAATTGTGTTTCTAAAATGTTCACGGAACGTTTAATGCGCTATTATTTTTGCATTTTTGTCGTTCATGTGTGTCACTGTGAAAATGTGACTGTCTTAAAATATTTTATTTTTCGATTATTCTAAATCGTTTGCAAAATTGTGTGTTGAAATATTTAGATTTTATAAATAATTTTCGGCTTCTAAATTTAAAAATTCTACTTATTTTTTTATTTATTAAATTTATTTTATTATAAAACAAAGGATAATATTTTATGTCATATCATAAAATAAACTTTTTTTATTTTATTATCAAACAGAAAAATTTTGTTTTCGTGAATAAATTCTAAGAATTACATCAAAAATATTATATAATATAAAATAAAAAGAAGATATAATTTTAGAAATAACATCTGTTTATCCGTGTATTTAATCATTATTTAAATGAAATGTTGTATTTATATTAAATTAGCAAGATGGAATAAATGTTGATTCGCTAATCAAACATAAAAATTAGATTTTTTTTATATTTGTTAATATTCTCATATTTGTTAAAATAATAACAACAATAATATAAGTTTATTAATACGAGTTATAAAAATTTCATACTGAAAAACGTCCTCGGCTTAATATCGTAATTTTTCACGACGGCGCGAAAAATTTTTCACAATCTCGCGCGAAAACCACTATAAATCAAAGAAAAAAAAGTTTGAAAATTTTGGAGTAACTGGAAATATATATATATATATATATATATATATATATATATATATATATAATAATCAAAAAGGACAAGACAGGAAAAAATTGAAAAATAATCGAACGACTTAATGAGATGAAAAAACTCGTCGATTTTTCATAGGCGTTCCGCGACGTTATTTATTTCAATTAAACGACCAATTTTTAAATAAGCATAATCAATCAATTTCGTACGGTTGACGGGCGACAATGCGGGAAAAATCCGCCTCCCCCCTCGATTTGCTGATGGAAAACGATTTTTCCTATGGATAGAGAAGGGGAAAAAATCGCTCATAAAAGAAAAATAAACGTGCGCGTTGAAAAATATGTAAAAATGTGTTTGTTGAGAAAAAATATTTTTTTAACGGGTAAATCGTAAATAAAAAAAAATATCGATCATTCTTGTTTATACGTGTTTCATTCACTTTAATAAATATTTAAATCAATATTATTATTTCATATATTAGTAATGGATAGGTGTTTGATGTGTGAGCATAGATTCAATAACTCAGATCTGTATGTTAAAATTAATATTTAGATTTTGAGGATTTTAAAAATATTATAATAACATATATTAATTTTAT